>CABFOV010003426.1:12627-30987 GCA_902141375.1 Timema poppense | reverse complement strand
TTTTTTTTTTTTTTTTTTTTCATTGAAAAATATTAAGTTGTGCATATAAGTGTACAGTTTTTGGAAGGACATAGGCTATATCTTAATAGTCTACTTATGCGGCATCGCCTTGTCTTGCGTCCCTGAAAGCTGCATTGGCAATCATGTGAACAAGTGTAGTTCTGTCCGAATAGTCGCTAAGGACACCTATGGTCACCATAGATATGAAGGCTATCAGCCATGCGCTGTTCTCGTGATATCAGTTGCAGTGTTTGACTGGCAGTTGTTTTAGTATTATCGTTTTGTCTGTTAGAGCATTGACGTTTTCCGCCATTTTAAATAAGGTTGTTGCCATTCATATAGTTTGATGCAGTCTTTTCTATGAACAGAGCGAGAAGTGTAAAATCATCAAGACTTCATTGTGTCTAAAACTCAAGGGCCCAACTAGGGAGCCTTGGATTATTCGGATACGGCCATATTTAGAAGAAAAACCTCTCACTATATTCAGGCCAGTACGATATTTTAGCTGTCAATATTCTTATTGGTGAAAGTTTGTAATTGTTGAATTCAGAACTATATTTCAAATAAATTAAAAAACTTTTTTTTTTAAAGTCAAAATTTCACACACACCCTGTTCTAATTTATATCATTTTGAGATTGTTCATTAAACAAGTTGTCATCAAACTTGGATTGTGCTATCTGAATTGGTTAATGAGGTGTGGATTTAACATTGATAGTGTAGAAATACCATTTTTCTGTATTTATTAATGACAGAGTACTAACTTAATAATGTCATTACTATGAAAAATCGCAATTTATATTTTCTGTTAAAATGGTATATTATTGTATACATTGTACCTAAATAGCCATTTCAGTGAAGGAACTATAGTTGAAAGATAAATATTATTTTAATTTATTTTTTGAACTATGAAGATTTTTAGTTGTGTTTTATAGAATAGTCTAGAAAAATATATAATATATACTTTGTAATAATGAAATTACCAAGCAAAAATGACTCAAAATAGGATGTTTTTTCCTTATAAATGTACATTAGAAACATTGAAAATATATACTTTAAACATACTTTATTTTTCTGTGAGTACATGTATATTTAAATATAAATCTAAACATTACTCTTCAAATTAAAAAACAAGTATTATTTTAATTTTAAATATGATAATTTATTTAAATACAAAATGATCAGCTTTTTGAGAAACAACTTTTGACTTGTAGGCCCCTTTGTAATTATATTAAAGTTTAACTAAAATCATCGAAATGTATAAAACCCCTAACAGCTGTTACCATATTTTTTATGTTCACATGGTGTATCATTTGAAATATATACATAAACAATACTGTATTCATATATTATTAGATTAAAAAACTTGTATTCTTCCTTGCCATTTGAATAGCATTATCAAAATAATCTAGTTCTTTAGTCAAAAAATAATAATCTAAATCATTCTGACGATGCTATTCAAATGGCATTACCTCACTTCATAGGAAGAGAATTATAGCTGGGAAACAAACTTAAATCAACAGTGACTTTTGAACGTTGCATACTATATGATTAAGGTTGCATTTAAATTTATATGTATGAGATTAAGTGCATTGAGCAAAAACAATTTGTAATAAATAGTAATAATAGGATAATAATTAATGGCATCCGCAGGATTTTTCTCCATGGGAGGAAAACCGCGGCATATGGAATACCCTCTAGTACGCGGTGGGGGTGAAGTCCGAGAAAATGTATTAAATTGAAGCCTAAAAAGACTCTTTTTAAGGCAATCCTTGTCTCCTAAAAATATAAATACAACATAAGAAAAATGTTTCAAATTCATCAAAATTCGTGGAATGGACATTTGACCTTGACAATTTGAATGGCGAATGTTGTTGGAATTGCTTATGCATGCACTAGGAATTAGTTTATTAATTATATTTTATAAATCTCTCTTGGTTGGGGAGCACTAGCTAAGAACACTGTTGGTTGGGATTAGCCTACTTCTAATATTTATATAATCTCAAGGGCGGCAATTGCCCCTGGGAGTCCCCCTGAAAGTAATGGAGCACAAATAAAAATAAAAACACTAACATATTTATACACATTTATGTATGTTGATGCTATTATAGCATCTTCCTAATATTATATCATTTCATTTAATTAATTTATAATGCATTAGTCTGTTTACAAGAATACAATCATACTTTGGTAACTTATTGCATAATTTATATTATTGAGTAATTACTGATAAACCTCATCTCATATCTATTCTTCACCTCTATTTAATCTTGATTTGTTTCGTTCCAGCCCCTTGTTTCCGGATTATCAGACATTTTGGTTATCCAACCACTTTTCGGCCCCGTTTGGGTCATATTGTCGGGATACTACTGTATTTCTAGTTTAAATTCTCTGCCTTATTCATAATATAAAATCTTATTACAAATTAAACTGAAAATATGGGATAGAAATGAAACTTTTTTTAGGTAATATTTTGTATTGTTTTGTTGGCTGTATTTCAAACATTAGTCAATGTTTATGTACATAGGACTCAAGAGAGATAATATATTTTAATATGTACAATAAATGAAAGACTGCTATTAATAAATTAATAATTCATTTGTTTTAATCATATATGTGTTACATTTTATTTTTCACTTTTAGTGCTCCTGTGTTTTGAAGACTTTGTTGTGACAGCTTGGAATTCTTGTTGATTGAATATTTTACTATGGAGTCAAAACCACTTTTTATCGAATCTTAATCTTTATTTAACCTAACAAAATAAGCATAAAAGGTGACTATCACATTGGTGGGGTTTTTTCTTTGACTAACGATAAATTAGAATGTTTTAGTGCAAATTCACTTTCAATTTTAGATTATAAATTAATTGTGTGAGTTTTTTAGTTTGATTTTTTGTATAACGATGTTGGACTTAACCCAAACTTTAATAAGAGAAGAAAATATTTTTCAAAAACTATCATTTTTTTGAATCCACAAATACCCTTAAGGATTTGACTCATCAAATATTCATAGACACACTTCGGTGGCCTAGTTGGCTAATGTGCTAGTTTTGTGTTGAGCTTAAACTTCCAAGGACTGGGAGATCGAGGTTTGAATCTTGCTCGGGTGAACTGGGAGTGTTTTCCCACTTTTTACATGCAAATGTGGGTTCACTTCCTCTATATTCAACCTTTCCAATTCCTAACTCATTAGCGTAATTAGTACTTAAGTGTATAACCTGCACAAGTAGTAAGATGCGGTGGTGAGTATTATTATTATTATTTCTAATATGTAAATTTTTGCCAAATGTTGGTTTTGTATACCAAATATTCTTAAAAAAATATATATTCAGGACCCCCTTTTATACCATAGTGACAGTTTTGGATCAAATTATATCTGAAAATATTTTTTTAATGCAGAAAAACAAAGTAACCGAGATTTTCTGTATACCTCAGTGTAAATAGAGAAACATAGCCTATTATTTTCCATTAAAGGTATTAACTGAACACATACATTTGACACAATGGAATTATTGTAAGTGTTGAAACAATTGGTTGTTGTTTGTGATAAAAATTATGTTTAAAAGAAATGTTCTCGGAGGATAAAGACTCGTGCAGATGCAGGCTGTTCACACCTTGGAAGAATGGGTACTTTTCTCTCTCTGCTAATTTTATTTTTAATAATCGTAAAACTATTCATGTTTATAGGAATTGTTTTCTGGTTTATTTTATTGGTAAGTGAAAAAAGTAATAGGATTTAACGTTTTCCATTTCAATTAAAATCTTAATTGATTATTTTATAGTAAAAATGTTTTGGATCTAATCTGAATCGAATACTATATAATTAAATATTACCAAATCGATTACTAGACTAAATTATTTTTACACACACATATATATATATAATTCCATCAAATCTGAATCTGGGGCCTATGTAAACAGAATACATTTAAATTTGTTGCTTTATTCCAGGAATGTAAAGAAACTAATGCGTGATTAAGATTCATGTAACTTAACATAACAACTCAAGCACAACATCAACAATAAATTTGAACTGTTTGAAAACCAACTGTTCACTAAAATGAAACCCAATCATTTAGGGTTTATTAAGCTACGAGTATGTTCAATAGAAGTTTTACTGGAGACACCAGGAGTTGCTGAAAAGTAATGCCTCCTAATTTTTTGCAAGGAAGCTGGTGTATATACTTGAAAAAAACCAAAACCGTTAACTTTCGGTATTTTAATGTTCACCTTTATTCAGTTATTTTTCCACATGATTACTCCTGTGGTCTAAACACTTTTGTCAACGTTCTACAAGTTTGACTCCATCACGATATAATTTCACATCTTGATGAAAAAGCCACAACTTCACCTCTTGACTTGAATTCGTTGTTCGACCCAAAGTGATGTCCTAGAAAGTGTACCTTATGTTTTTGAAAGAGATGAAAATTCCGATGGAGCCAAGTATGGGTTGTACGATGAGTGATGCAAGGCATCAAATCTCCTGAGTTGAACTGGCGCTGGTGTGGGGGTCATGCTTTCAGTTTTCTCTGCGCTTCATAGTAACTTTCAGAATGGGTGGTTGTGTATCTAGGCATGAATTATGAATGCACCACACCTCTAACATCTCAGAAAACCATGAGCATGACTTTTCCCGCTGGCGTTGATTTTTTTTTTTTCAATCCTTTGTGGCAGTACTTAATATACATTCATATGCTTTATCTCAAAATGATGCATACAGCTTATATCTGCCGTGACGAGGCTGTTTGAGAATTCATTGCCTTCACATCCTTGGCACAGCAAAAACTGTTGGGTAATATCCGCCCGCTTCTGTTTCATTTTGGGAGTGAGCATCTGAGTTGCCCATCGCATGCACACCTTTTGTTAGCCCAAATATACAATCACTCACATGAAATGCCAGTACTTCTTGAGAAACAAGGCGATTCTGATTAATGAGTTCTCATTCTTATGTATAAAACAACCGTCATTCGGAGGCACGTTCTCTTCAGTTAAGAACTCTATCATTGCACGATGTTTCATCCACACTGACATACTCGCGTTACACTCTAACATGTTTACAACTGTAATTCAGAGATTTCTAGCGGCAAAGGTTGGAAACTGAGCCTCATTAGCTGGGAAACATTAGAGATTTGAATGCTTGTTAGTTTGCACTCTTATGTCTCTTTATCTAATAGTGAATAAATGAGGCATTGCTTTTCAGCACGCCCACATACAAAATAAAGTGTAACAAGAGGCTATGACGTTTTAGAGTCTGCGAAACGCAGACAAACTATAGCAAAGATGTAATCTGCATTCCATAATAAAAAAAGTATTAAATAGCCATGTAGATGTTGCTCGCAAAATGACTGGCTAGCTAGAGCACATGGTGTCCTTGAATTACCGTGAACCCAGCTCTTTAAGTTATGTGAAAGTTACGTGAACGTTAAGTCGGTCGTGATCCCGGCATTTCTCTTACTAGGTATTCATTTAATCTCGTTCTTGAATAAATACACACTAGCTTTCTAAAGATATAATTTAGTACCAAACAAACTAAAGGAATTATTGATTTTGTGTGCATTCCACCCTCCTTTCTACAAAATATGTACTTGCAACCTTATTTTCATGTGTTCTGATCTAAGATTATAACCAAAGTGGGTTTTTTTTTACTATTTCTACTTTTTATTATTTTGTTACATTCTTATTTCTTTTTATGTTCATATTTTTTTCTAAGATTCGGAATTTGAAGGTAAAATGAAGTTTGATTTGTCCAAACTAGCTCGAGATATTTTACAAACAAAAAGCTCTAAATTGATTTTCTGCTTCCATTAAGTGAAGTATTAACATGCAGGATGACTGTTATAGCAAATTATTCTCTTGAAATGAGAAGGTTAAAATATTAATAGCTTAACCTGACTAAAACTTGAAAAATTGTTTAGTTAAAAGTTGTATTTAAAATGAATATAAGCCTGTTTGCTAGTGATTTAATAGTCATTATAATATAGTGATAGTTAAATTTGTATTTTAATTTGCTTGCAGATTTTAATTATTTTATGGAAAATTCGACCTCGTGGAACATGGTTTCATCTATTCTTGTAAATATTTAATGATTCAAAAGCAATGTTATTCCTGGTGTCATAAAAAATCTTTAAACTGAAAAGAGGACTTTAGTCGTTGAGTATTATCCAGGTAAGATAATGCATAAATAATACTTTAAGGGTGGGCTTAATAATAATGCTATAGCATTCTTTGTTTTTAAAGGTAGTTTTTTTTCTATAACAAAGTGGTTTATTAATATTTAAGGAAATATAAAAAGAGCACAAAGGTTACAAATGAATTTAACACATTCTTAAACAAGACAAGACTGGTTAAGTGTAAGAAAAGGCAGTAGCCTTAACTTCGCCATTAAAGTTGATTATTGAATCTGTGTTAACTTCTACTATAGCCACTTTGTGCTGCTATCGTCTCTAGACAATGAACAACATAGGTTGAAATAAATTATTTTAATCTCTAGAGGTTTTTATGTATAAAAATACTTAAACATTTATTTTAGTGATGTTTTTATTGTCTGTCGCTTAGCCATTAAATATGAATTTGTATATTAATTCTTTTCATTCGGTGGAGCTATGAATCGTGACCAATTCTCTGAAAATTACAAACTAAATGCTTATAATAAAACTTTATACCTCGATCAAATAATTTAACAATATTTGTTCTTAAATTATATATTTATTGGAGGATAAGATTAATATACATTCATCTATTTCAAAATTTATAGTGGCTTTTTATATGTAACTTTTAATGGGATACTTTTTTGAGGAAGCAATCTAGAAACATGTCAAAACTCTGGCAACATAATCTCGAGGAATTCCTGTTCGCTAATTTGACCGTCACCATCATTATCAAAGGTGTCGATCATCCCACGTATATCTTGATCATCAACGTCCTCGCCGATCATGTCGACAACTCTCTTCAGGTCCTTGTAGGTTATGCCCTTGTTGGACCTGTCGCTGACAAACAACTTGAAGGCATATTTCATCTGTTCCATCGGGTCTTGCCTTACCTGGTTATTGATAATGGTATTTATTAATGGCGTAGTGTGGTCACTTTTCAAATGCAAAGCAAAACATGAAATGTGAGATTCAAACTCTAAGTTTATTGCCAGTCTTACAAAAGTATGCCACCTGCCTCGATATTAAACTAGTTCTATCCAGTCCACCTCATTATACCCAATCTCTTTCAGGTTCATTCTAATGTTATCCTCCCATCTGTGTCTAGGTCTTTCCAATGGTCTCTTCTCATTAGAGTGTATAACCAAACGGGTAGTAAGACGTGGTGCTAATAATAATCTTCCCATTAGGTTTACCAGTTAATATCCTGAACAAGGTTCTATATTCTTCCATTCGCGCTGCATGTCCTGCCCACCATAATCTACGAGACTTGACTATCCTAATAATGTCTAGATTATCCAATAAGTGCATCTAGGCAAAGAGAAAAGTTTAGTGAAATAAAAAAGCGCACAATATTAACTTGATCTGACATGAATTTAACTATACTCCATTCACGGTAGGAATTACTCTCTGAAAGGTCTTTTTTCCTACCAATATACTACTATATAATATAGTTCTGGTAGGGAAAAAGGCCTTTCAGAAAACAATTCCCACGCTGAACAGACTTTATGCTCACATTATATATGTCATATAATCACTACTTTCCTACTGAATGTTTTGGTGATGCGAAGGAAGAGAAGGAAAGTTTTACAATCACATTTTTATCACCAAATATGACCAGAGTTGTGTTTTATTTTCCTACAAAAATTCACTCTTCAGCCTTAAATGAAAGGTCAAGAAAAGAATCAAAAATACAAAGGTGTCTTGAAGTGTGACTTTCTGTGTTCAAAATTGACAAGACAGACTTGGTCCCATCGTTTTGGTTCTTTAATTCATTTAATTTTTGAAAAGTAATTAACGAGAAATAATAGTTCTGATAAAAAACTAACAGTATGATGGTAAGTTGAACATATGGTAAAATGTAATATTCAATAAATGCCATTAATAACATTATCATATGATTAATCTTTGTAATCAGTAACTATTGAGGATCATGTGATATGGACAGTTCGTTTACCCTGATCTTACCTTGCATTAATATATTCCACTATGGTATAGTTTATGATCACTTATGTGGTCTAGTGTTCAGACTTTCTGGCTACAGATCCGGGGTTCAATTCCCTGTGCTTTCAGAATGTCAGATTGAGGCCTTGTGAGGACAAATGAGAAGCTACTTGAATGGGGAAAAAAAAGCTCTGGTCAAGAAAAACAGATTAACAACCGAAGGGTTTGTTGAGCTGACCACATAACACCCTCTATCCAAAGAAGGTGGCATCCTCTCTTTGCCAACAGATGACAGCTACTCTGTTGATATAGTTCGATCAGAGGCTGATGTCATTGAGTTTTAGTAATGCGCAGCTTATAAGATAGGGTCCAGTTACATCTTCTGTAAATGGAGTGTACATGAATACATTGTATTAGAATGATAACCGACCCCATGGTGCCTGGCTACGAAACTAGGGGTCTCGGCTTCAATTCCTGGCTGGTATTTTAGGTATTTTTCCCAAAAAGGGAATTACCCAAAGTCACCAGGGTTTGGTAATCAGGCTTAAGTAAGGTTTAAGTGTTTCCATTGGTTTCACACCCTCATATTCACCATCTCATCGGGACACCGAAAATATGTACGATTAGTACATTCGAGCATCCCTTGGGAAACGGTTCATTAGTACTGGCTAATCTTTAAACAAACTTTGGGTGATGTAGCCCAGACGTTTTATATTATTATTAGAAGGGTTTATTTAGTTCCTCTCTGATTTGTTAAAAAGTTTATCAAAGAGAATGGATAACGATGTAACCAATCGTACCATCTTATCAGCGGCCACGTAGTAAAAATCCTCATAACATATCCTCTTCTGGTATCCTTCTCTTTGTTTGTCATAAGCCCCTATAATCCTCAGAACTTCAGCCTTCTTCACTTGGGAGCCGAGTGCCCTCAAAGCCGCCTTTAGTTCGTAGTAGTCCAGATAACCTTTCTTGTCCACGTCAAAAAACTTGAAAGTTTCTTGGATGTTCAAGACGTCATCTTTGGATAGTTCAAGCATGCGCCGTCGTACGGGATTATTCATATTTTTAATATTTTTTAATTAACTCACTTAGTCAAAAAAAAATTGGTCAAATTTAATTTTATAACTTTAATAATGAGGGATGCAATCAAATGTATGGCACCATAAAAACAAGGTTGTTAAAAATAAACATTTTTACAGGATGCATTATTGTATTTTTCATCATGATATAAGCTATTGTTTATAATGGCTATCAAAGATATTGTCAAGACCATCTATTACTGTATTATTTATAGGTGGTCTTGGCTATGATTATTTAGGTGCACACTCTAAAGCTGCTTACATAATTTAAAACCTTAAACTCAAAGAAGAGACAAAGTTATTACTTTGATAAGTAATTTACTCATTACTTTTTATAATTTGATAAAATGTAACCAGACGTTCAACCAATAAAAATCATGGCTTGATAAAATACAGTGAGGACATATAATGGCATATTTTGTACTAAATTAAAAAGGTGACTGCAATAATTTAATTGTAATATATATATATTTTTTTTAGCAGCGCTTCTTACTACCCATTCAGGTTATACTCTTATGTACTAATTATGCTAGTGGTTTTATGAATTAGGTTATATTATAACCTTATTATAATATAAGGTTATATTTAGAGGAATTGTACCCACATTTGTGTGAAGGGAGAGTGGAAAACTATTTTGGAAAAAAACCTCGGTACACCTGACCGAGATTTAACCCTCGATCTCACCACCATCAGCAGTCTGATCTACTGCAAGAGTAGTGTATTAGACCACGTGTCCACCAAAGCAGTTTGTGTTTTATTATTAATTTGATTAAAAGTATCCTGAATCATAACCCTATTATTACTTGCATATGTGTATCAATTTAGTTTCTAATTATGTTTATGCAATTGCCACTGTACATTGTGGAGAAAAAGTGGTAACCAAAATGGAGTGAATGTGGTAAAGGTATTTTAGTCAATTAACAAATAATGTAATTAAATGTTATAAAAAAAACTACCATGGTGTGAGCTCAAAAGCAAACTATACCAACCAAGCGCTGTTGCCATTAGCGATGAAAGAGGCTACATTTGCTGACAAGATGGTGTCATGTGGTCAGCACGAGCCTTTTGGCCATTAATAGACCTATCACTTTTCTAAACTGGAGCTGCAACTTATTCATTCAAGTAGCTCCTCATTTGTCCTCACGAGGCCGAGTTTGACCTGCTTACATACCCAATGCTCACAGATTTATTTTGGAAGCACAGGGGATTGAAACCGGGACCCTATGGATCTGTAGCAAGGAAATCTGACCACTAGACCACAGAGATGGTCAATTAATCAGACCCCAATAAGTTGACAGCTTTCCCTTTAATGCTGAATGTAATTTATAGTGTTGTTTGGTAATATTATTTTTGTAAAAATATTTAACTTACTTTAAAAAAAAAATTGTTTGCGTATTAAACCCCAGAACTTGTAACTATGTGGTAACATTAGAAATGAAAAGTACAACAGTGATTTTATTGTTAATAGGAACTATGTTTTAATTGTATAGACTTAGATTTGATTCATAACTATATTGACATTCTGTTTAAGTTAAATTAATTATTCTAACCACAGTAGGTCTAGTTCGAGTTTTGTTTTTAAGTAGGCCCATATATCACAAGTACTGCGCTAACATTGAACTCAAAATCCCTTCCATAGCTTTCACACTACATGAAGAATAAATATTTGACTCCAATGATTGTAGTTGAACATAGGCCCATCAGAGGTTGTAAGACACGTCTGGAACAAAACCTCTAACAAATCACAGCTAATAGGAGCACTCTATAAGAGGTAGTCTTGATGTGAAAATATTTTTTTCCTTTACATATTCTTCCCACATATCCTCAAATAGTTTTGAAAACTCTGCAGCAAAGTATGGATTGTCTGTGATGATTATGTTCTCCCAGTTACCCGTAAACCCTTGCATAGTCCAGTTCGCCGAGCCGTTAACCACCAACCTCCTGTCGAGTACGGCAAACTTGTGGTGCATGTTGTATTCGTCTTTAACGCAGCACACCTCAACCCCCATCCTCTCCAAATTCTCTACCTGGTTACCGTGGTTATTAGTGTTCTGTACCATACTGTAGTCGCAGATCACACGCACCTTCACACCTTTGCACTTGGCCAAACCCAGAGCCTGGGCCAAGCTACGGGTCGTCAGGAGGAACATGCACACGTCCACAGAGGTGGTGCAAGCCAAGATATGCTCAACTAACCGGTCCTGTTTCCTAGCGGGGCAAATCTCGCTGCACGGGGAGTTCAGATAAAAGTGTTCTCTGCAGTCTCTGTCATTGTCGCTGAAGAACAGCACTTCATACATGACTGGGGGTTTCATTCGCGTCTTGTATATATAGTACCTTCTGAATACATAGCATAATAGTTCTACAGCACTGCACGATGCCACTAGTAACAATGAATACTTCAAAACCGGGTTAGTCATTACATTAATTTTGAAATAGGCAAGTTCGGTTGCTATAGTCTGCTAATTGGGATACCAAATATTACTTTTGATCGTACAAATATTATTATTAAACTAAAAGATGTGAACTATTGAGTATTGATGGAGTTCGCGAACTACATGAAGTAGTTAAGGAACTATTAATTTAAATTAACTGGTAAGTTAGTGTCTGGCTCTTCCTTATATAAACGCTCTTAAAACCTCAGTCTCACGCTCGATGATGAGAGACTAACGTAAAACATTTCACATAAACGAGCTAAAAGTAAATTTAATAATAGCTTGATGTGTCTGCTCATGCCTCAAAGTATTTGTAAAGAAATTTGTCAACATAACTCATTTCCGAAACATTCTATCAATATACTGACAGAGCCATCTGTGAAACAAGCTAGGTACTATTGAGTCCAAATATTCTTTAAATTAGATCATAGATGGCTCTGACAGTTTGTGTGAGATTGAAAATCTCCATCTTTTATGGTGTAAATGTGATGACACTAAGAAACTAGACAAATCTGTAAAGAAATATTAGGAGAATAAAACACACAAAGAGGTATTGATAAAAGAAAATGTCTATCGGCTATCACTCAAACAGTAAATCTATTGTATTTCATACGATTATTTATTCTAATAAATATCTAAAAAGTTAATAAATTTGAAAAGGGGTGGCTCAATGGTTAAATAATAATTGTTTTAAAAATGGACATTAATAATACCAAAGAAAAAGAGAAAATAAACTAATAGAAGTAAATTTGATGAAGAAATCCCGCCTAGGGAAAGAGGAAAAAGGTGTAAAGAATCCAATGCACAAAGGTGACATCTTATTCCTTTCTTCTGTCTTCAATAGTAGAAGTAGCCACACACACATTTTAACACAAATATAATAATATTTTGTCATTGTTGCCTTTATCAGACACAAATAAAGAAGAGAGTATACTAGGGAAAAAACAGTGAAGTACTCCATTTTGAAAATGGAGTAATTCAGTGTTTTGTACAGTGTACTCTCTGTTCTTTCTTTGTGTTTGATAAAGGCAACAATGACAAAATATTATTCTATTTGTGTAAAAATGTGGGTGTGACTACTTCTACTATAGGAAATGGAGCAATCCAGTGTTTTTGTCTAGTTAGATACCTAAATCAGACAAGAGTTAGGGTAGATCACTACATCCCTCTCCGAAACACGTTTGGGCAATGTCAAAAGTGTCAGCGACATGGGCACACAAAGAACAACTGTTCGAACATGCCCGGATGCGTGAAGTGTCTCGGAGCACACCTCACCCCAAACTGTCCCAAGAATGACAACATTACACCAGCAAGATGCATACATTGCAAGGGCCCCCCACACGGCCAACTACAGCAAGTGCCCTGTATATGTGCAACTGTTGGAGGCCAAGAACAATAAACTCAATACACGACCGACGCGACCCACACGTACAGCGCCCCCACCTGCCCTCCTACCCCGCGTACCCGTCAAGCTGTCCCTCCTACCAACCAACCACTCCCGAGCCCATCAGTTAAATAAACCGCAGAGGCCGCCTCAATCTACCACTCCTATACCGATGTTACGGTGGTGCGCAAGAGACAGTCACAGCAAGAAAACACAATTTCCGCACTCTCAGACTTAAAAGAACTCATCAACCTATTTAAGGTCCTCAACATTGCAAGAATACTCCGGACCTTACCTCACTAGACTCAGAGAGGCGACTGACAAGACTGAAAAACTCACGATACTGCTGGAGGGAGTGACCGAATACTTCTAGAACGACTAACGCAAACGTGATGGCGACTAAAGACATACTTCGGGTTTTTGTATGGAATGCGAACGGGATATACACGCAAGCTAAGGAGCTAAAAGATTTTTTTTAAACTTACTCTCTATATATAGTGCCCTAGTAAATGAGACCAAACTAAACCCCGAGAAAAATATCTACTTCTACGGCTACACTATGTATAGAAATGATAGGCCCCAAGGCAAGGGAGGGGGCATTTACCTCACTACCCACATAATTTTCAAAATCTCCAGAATATAGAAGCTACTGGAATAGATGTAAATACTAGCGGTGGGAGGGTCCGGTTCGTGGCCATATACAAACCCCCGACTAAGACGCTACTACCACAAGACTTAGACGAAATCGCAGACGCAAACAAACTGTTTTTGGCGGAAGATCTTAACTCTAAAAACACAATTTGGAACAGCCGAGTAACTACCGGGAACGGACGAATATTAGCAGACCACGCCGACACTCACGACTACGTAGTTGTTGCCCCAAACGAACCTACATTTTATCCCTCAAATTATCTGCACGGACCCGATATCATAAACGTGGCATTGACCAACATGGGTGTAACCGCTGAGGATATGACGAAATAGATGGGACACATACGTCACTGAGGCCGCACTTGACAGAGACAAGTTGTGGAAAGTAACACGACAACCCAGGGAGACTACCAGAAAAAAGACCGTGCCGGCTATCCATGGGGAATACGGCATGGTTTACGAAAGCACAGAGATGGCTGAAGCCATAAGCGTGGTAGCCTATTAGAGAAACAATTTAAACCTAACGACGAACCACAAGATGATGACTTTATCAGAGACGCGACTAGAACAGTCAGGGACTATCTGGAAGGACCAAACGACACCCGGGCAGATATAATTAATCTGGAAGAGCTCACTAGTACTATAAAGGACTTACCTAGAAATAAATCACCGGGAAACGACTACCTGACTAACGAAATACTCAAACAAATACCAGGGAGGGCGGTACTAGCGCTATTGACCCTACTAAACTCATTACTGACTATCTGCTATTTCCTGGCTGACTGGAAGCTGGCTAGAGTAATAACAATCCCCAAACCTGGAAAGGACCCGATGTTCCCTCAGAACAGAAGGTCAATAAGTTTACTTACGACTCTGAGTAAAGTGTACGAAAGATTAATTCTCAAAAGACTAGAAGTAATAAATGCTAGGCTAAGGTGTTATTCCAAACCTTCAGTTCGGATTGAGAAACCACCATTCCATCACCCATCTGACAATAAACATAGTAGAAGAAGTAAATAATGCATTTAATGAGAAAACAAACACGTAATAGATATTTTCCTAGACGTCGAGAAAGCTTTCGACAAAGTTTTGCCCTTTGGATTTATTCAGAAATTAATAAAACTTAACCACCCAAAATGGACAATTTTCTTTGTAGCCAGTTTCCTCAGACGGCGTACGTTCCAGGTGGTTAAGGACGGCAATAGATCGCAGACACAGACTGTAAAAGCAGGGGCACCGCAGGGCTCATCACTAGCACCGCACTTGTACAAGCATTTATGTAGCAGACATTCCCACCCACGATAATGTTCAGGTTAGGTATTTTGCCGACGACACCATGCTCTATGTATCCAATAAAAACATTAACTATGCGTCTCTTGTTATGTTTAGATACCTCCTCCTCCAGAATTGGCTCTCCAACTGGAGAGTTAAAGTTAATCACACAACATTAGCAGCCCTAACCCTAGCTAAAGGTAGGAAACCACCCCCCGCCCCACTTATCCTATTCGACACCGAGATCTCACTCCAAGACGAAGTCAAGTACCTTGGGATCACCTTAAGGAGTCACATAGACAAGACCAATTCCAAAGTAATGGGTAGATTCATACAACTATACTCACAAAGGAGGGTAACTCACAATTCCCACTAAAATATTACTATACAAGTAAATAAGTCAACCTATCATCCTTTATAATCGTGTAGTATGGAGCTATGCCTCCAAAACAAACACTCACAAGACTCAGTTAACACAGAGCAAAATATTAAGGACACTCACATGGGCAAACAGACTCACTAGTAATGCTGACCTATACACGTCGTGACAAACTGCCGCCAACTACAAGAAATCTACCAGGACAGAAACCAAAAATTCTACGAACAGGCTGAAATGCACGAGAACGGACTTGTTAGAGGACTCGGACAGTACGACCCGACTGAACCACGACACCGTAAGCTACCCAGGCTGGCGTAGTTGAGCACTTATTTATTATATCTATCTAAATGTCTACTATAACCTAAAAAAAATTTTAAAAACTTTAAAATTTATAAAATCTCTAGTTGATAATCCTAGAAGAAGAAAAATGTATAAAACACTAAAAAAAACTAAATGTAACATTCCTAGTAGAACAAAAATGTATCAACTACGCCAGAACGACAGTAGAATCGCCGACAACCTCACCACCCCACCTATCCGATCCTTTGGTCCAACCTTTAACCCGACCTTCACACACAATCCGCATATTTCATGCCATTACTACCTTTGTCACGGCCGGACGCCACCGGGACAACCGACCAGGTTTTCTACGAGCCAGAGGATAATATTGGCGCTGGAGTCAGCCCCATATGGTGAATGGAAATGTATCACCTCCAGACCAAATCCCAAGAAAAGAAAATCCTACCAACCCCAATCTCATACCCAGACTTTGACCCAACAACGAACTTCATACTTCACCCACAAGCACCATCATACCCTTAAACACATCTTCACCCATGCCAAGAAAAGAAAAATCCTTCCTGTATCTGAGACCTCGCACAAACACTAACAATCACCAAATTTCATCTCAAAGTGTAATATATAATAATACACATGTAATCCTCTTACAACCTCAATTCACGGGTTTCATTTCATCAGGTATGAAAATTCATTCACGAGGCTCAGAGTCAAGACAGTGACTCTGTACTCAAACAACAGATCTGCCCTTTCTCTTGATGAACTAGATTGTCAATGTATAGATTCATAGTCGGGCAAACGGCCTCACGGCGTTATTCTAGCACACACTAGACTATGGTTGCACTATGCTCATGACAGACGTTCAACCAGTATTGATATTATCACCACGCGAAGAAAATTATTAAACTCTTTGTTTGTATAGAAGCAATATTTGATTTATTTTGACCAAAGAAAGTTTTTCCAATAAAAACCTGCAAACACACTGGTCTTTTCTCACGTTTCCTACATTCTTCCCTCAAGGATAACTTAAGTAGGCTTATAAATTCCATGGACCCCCTTAAACAATGTTTTGGCCAAGGGAGACCGCATGTCAGTGTAAGAAAGTTGTCTTCTTGGAGCCATTATCTTTGGTTTATCCAACATTTTCTTCATAGTTCTTACAGCCTAAAAATGAACACTAACCTTAAAACTGCTGAGCGTTGCCCTCCATCTTATGAACAATGACCCGTTTCGAAGGCCGCATCGTCTAAGACGTCACTCTCGCAATGGATTAGACTGCCAATCACGGGGAGATCAGGGTTTGAATCCCGGTCGGGTGTAATGCTGGTGGTTTTTACCCAATTGTTTCTCTACCCTCTCTTCACGTAAAATACTGGTACACTTCCTCTAAATTCAATCTTATTCATACTTAACCCATAGGTGTACAAACTGAACGGGTAGTAAGACATTGTTTCTAAAAATAAAAATAAATGAAAACATTATATATAAATAATGTACTTGTGAAATTGTTGGTTTCAAAGCGCCATCAGAAACACAGTCACGATGACTCGTTCAGAATGTATATTACTTGCCCCATTTGTTAGTTTGTAGACCCTGTAATGACGAGTGTCACGTGACCAGGCTGGGTGAGATTTGAACGCCAATCTCATCGTCCGTTGCACCCGTGGGGAAAAATCGTATCAAAATCAGATCTATCCATCCCAGTTCGGGTACTTTTCCACGTGGACAAGCAAGATGGGACTGTCCAAGGCCACAGTGAAGGGGAGAGAGGGGTTTTAAGGGTTCAAACTCTCCTGAAATTTTATGAACAAAATATGTTTGGCTTTATTTATGATTCAAACAATATCAAAATTAAGGCACCAGTACAAATTAAGGGGCTGTGTTACCGTAAAAAGCACTTCATAGAGCTTCTAGAGGTGTTTAATATTTAAAAATTTTCCTAGCCTTCGGCATTTTGGGGGTTATGTTGCCATTAAAAAATTCAGATAGCTTCTAGAACTGTTTATCATTTAGAATTTTTGTCTAGCCTTCTCCGCAATTGGGGGATGTGCCCACCAACCCCCCTCCCCACCCCCCGAAATGATTGGCTGGCTACGGCCTTGGAACTGTCCACCAGTCAGGCGCGTAGCTTTTGGGGTGAGTGGAGGGGTACCCCCTCCCCCATCCTAATGTTGGTAAAAAGCTTAAACGTTGGGAATTTTTTGGAGAGTCGAGATATTGAGTTGGAAAATTCTAGAATTTATTTTTGACTATAAAAATTCTTTACCACAGACCTGTTTTGACAAATTTTAAATTTCCCAACTGTTGATAGCTACTCTTCAAAAGCTCTCCACTACATAGCTCATCAAACATTGAAAGGTTGTCTTCTGTAGTAAATTGAGATTGTATTGTATAGAGAGCGTAGCTTATCAAGTTGAACTACTAGCGCCATTGTCACGGCCTACTAGTTTTAAAGCTACTAATACTATCCTGCTAGACAATAGTAGCCTGAAGAAGGTTAGGTAATGTTTTAAGTTGATCATTTTATAAAACCTTCAGTTTTTTACGATCTGAAACTTGTTAGTTTTCTCCCCCACACGCAATGTTGGTGAATGTCAAGACAATAATTAACATCGGTGACATGAAAAATCCATGAATTTAACAAATAACTTTAAAAATACAGTTCCTTAAAAACCCGAATAAAGGCCAAATTGTCACCTCAAATTTTACCATTTTACCAGTAGAAAAACCCCACGCCCCCATCCATATTAACTAGGAGTTATTTCATAACCAGCCC
>CABFOV010003425.1:0-66036 GCA_902141375.1 Timema poppense | reverse complement strand
CAAGGTGCGCCCACAATGATCCTCAGACACACGCTCTGGAATGCCTGCATCCTCCTCATATACGTGTCCGCCAGGTGGCCCCGAGCGGGACACGCATAGTCAAGGATCGGTCGTTATGTAGTTCGGTAGTTATGTATAGCTGTGTGCGTCTATAGGATAAGATTCAGTGCCATCTGGCATCACTAGATGCAACCTTTTTGACCGTGCGTCTGTAGAAGTATATTTTTTTTTAGATTTTATCTCACCATAAACATTGATAAAATCCTTAGTTAAGATGGTTTCTGCCCACCCTCTCGAAAACGAAAGAAATTATTGATCACCCCCACCAAAAAAAAATCCTTACATAATTCTTGAATGGTCCCTAGTTTCCGAAATATTGGCAAATATTATTTTTTAAATTGAGGTCTCAGAAAACGGGAGTTTATTATTATGCGTTTTGATTAAAATATGTAAAATATGTAAAATATGAGTAATGAACAATACGTTTATTTCATTTATGTCTCTTGTTAGAATGTGATCCTCTTTTTTTTTCCATAAGGTTTCTGCAAAAATGTATATTATCTGGTTTCACAAATCTTACGAGTTTTTAAGTAAATGTTTGCATTTTTGGACTAAGGAGAGAGAAAGTTTGTGTGGTTCACCATACCATTTATTTATTGAGATAGGCTTTGTTATTAGCCTTAATTATATGAACACAAGTTAATATTATACAACTTATAAACTTGTTTGTAGTTTCGTCCTTATTAAAAAATCAGTTCTCACTTAGTAGATACCAAAACTGATGTGATAGACGAATTATCTATTGAGAACATTTATCTACAGTTAATTTCGGCCAAATAGTCCATTTCATCTGCTATTTAAAAATAATATATCTAAATAACACGAGTATAAAGCACAAATATGAGGATTTATTATGTTTTCTCTCTTATATTAAACTGAATATTGATCTAATAATATTAACACGAGTGTGGATATACGGGGATGAGACATTATTGCTTAAAATTCGAAACTTCAAGGCCAATTTTGCCTGTAGAGACAGTAAATGATGTGGGGGTGTTTGTGATTTAGTTAGAAGAGCTTAATGGTTTCAAACATGTACATTTGAAAATTTTAGTAAAAGTTCCTTTTTCGCTCTAGACCCGAGATAGGACCAAATTTTGTGATATTCATCAACCTGTAAGAGATGAAAAAGCGGGTTCAAAAGTTTTCAAAGTTCACTGACCGTGCATTTTTTGAACTAGTAGACATAAAGCCTTGACATTTAAAACGAATATTTCTTTATAGATTAGGGTGAGAAATCTTTAGGGTTTTTCAAATTTAATCGCCTAAAGGGGTGTAAAGAGGAAAAAAGGGGCAGTAAATTCCATGTCCTCCAATCAAGATGAAATTTGATATATGGGGGTTTATCGAATAGCAGAATACTAATATGAAATTAATTCATGTATGGCATCCACACGATGGGCCCCGAGGTGTATTGGTAAAAAGTGTGTTCAAGACTACTAAAACTAATATAAATAAATACTCTCCTGGGTGATAGAAGATTAAAATTTTGTAGACAACCAATGGAACCTCTTCAAATAATTATAAAGTTTGAACATTTTTGTTTAATAAGTGGAACCCTGGGACATAGGGAAGGGGGCATAAACAGAATAAAAACCTTTTATGTGTGCTAGCAAATTTAAATTTGACAGTCGTTTAGGAAGACAACTCCAAATAAACGAATAAGTCTTAAAATGTAAATTTATAAATAATAATTAGAAAAATGAGCTTAAATATTTACAAAGCTAATAGAAACAACTAATTTCCAGTGTGATAGACGATTGAAATGTATAAGTAAAGTAAAGGGACATGTCAAATTACTATAAGTCTGTACATTTTAAATTTTAAATGAGATCCTAGGAAATATTGAGGTGGAGGGTGTAAGGGGTTATAAAAATAGACAACTTTTAGCTGTGATAGAATATTTAAATTTCCCAAGTAGGTAGAATGACCTGTAAAAATAACCAGATAAATCTTAATATTTGAAATTTATAAGTGAAAGTTGAAGAAATGGTAGGGGAAGGGTGCATCCTCAACATTTACAAAAACTAATACAGTCAACTACTTCTCAGTGTGGTATAAAACTAAAATTCTGCATATAGGCCAAGATATCACTTCAAATAACTATAAAAGTCCGAAATTTTTAAAATTTATAATGGGAGTCCAGGAAATAAAGGGGAGCTTATAAGACAAATTAAGTATGGTAGACAGTCCAAATTTTGCTTGCTGGTAGAGGTACGGCTTCAGATAACCAAACAAGTCTTAAATTTGAGATTTTAAAGTGGAAGTTATAGAAATGGGGAATGGGAGGCTAAAGTTTTCAAAACCAGTTGATAAACTACTTTTATGTGTGATATAATACTGGAATTGGTCAAGCAGAGATAGGGTCCACCCAACTTAACTATAAAGTCTGAACATTTTAAATTTAAAAATGAGACTACAGGAAATAGGAAAGTAGGGAGTGGGGGGGGGGATAGGGGTGTACAATCTGGAGGAAGAAAATTTAAATTTATCAGGAATGTAGAGGGATAACTTCAAATAACCACAAATACATTTTAAATATTCGTTATTTTTAAGGGGGCTGTTGATACAGGTGGTCTCAAATTTTTAAAACATAAAAGACTAAACTACTTCTCAAAGTGTTAAGGGATTGACATAAAACAGACGGGTTTAAAGACCAACTCAAACAGTATCAAGGCCTGAATTATTACATTTCAAAATGAAGGATCGGAAAATAGGGAGGGATGGTTCCCTAAAAATATTTATAAAGCCATATAAATACAATTTTTTTAGATATTAAAGATTGAAATGTTGCCATATAATTTAATAATAAAACAGGTTTGAGTCGCTAGACAGGGATACGTTGTTCCCGTTAATTCATTTAAGAAATGTCTAATGCTCATGACAGATATTCCAACATCTGTTTATATCACCAAGTGAAGAAAATTAAACTATATATTTCTACTGAAGCGATATTTATTTATTTTGGCCAATAAAAATTTGATAAAAAAAACTGCAAAAACATTGGCATTTTCTGGCATTTCCTACACTCTTGAACAAATAGAATTTCAAAATTGAACCCCAGGAAATGGTAGTGCTTAAAATGTATACAACCAAAATAGAACATTCTTTACGATGTGGTTAGGTTGACATTTGGTAGCTACGTAAAATATCATAGTAAAATAACCAAATGAGTCTTAAAATTCCAAATTAGAAATGTGGAATTTAAGGAGGATGAGGGGAACAGAGGGGTTTGGAAATGAGAGTAAATTGCCATCTTTCAAAAAAAAATATAATTTTATGCATGAAATAATATTTAAATTTGCTAATTTGATAAAAGGACCATCCCATATTACCCATAAAAGTTAGAAAGTTTGGAATTCGAAAATTTACTGCTGGGAAATGGGAGGGGCCTCTAAAATTTCCAACCTGCCTCGGTGGCGTAGTAGGCTAACGCGCTTGTCGTGTTGAGCTAGACTTCTCGGACGGGGAGATCGAGGTTCGAATCTCNGGTCCTAAATGGTTTTCCACTCTCCCTCCATGCAAATGCGTGCTCACTTCCTTTAATTCAACCTTCCCAATTCCTAATCCATTAGCGTAATTAGTACTTAAAGCGTATAACCCGAACGGGTAGTAAGACGCGGTGCTAAATAATATTATTATTCTAAAATTTCCTAAGCTATAAAAACTCGATATGTTCCAAATGCAGGTACACTTTATGATAATTTAACCTCCCTCATCCCTAACACAATAGCGTAATTAGTAGTACATAAGCGTATAACTTGAACGAATATTAAGGCACAGTGCTAACAAAACTAACAAAATATAAAATGTTATTGATGTTGACCACAAAAAAAAAATCTACTTTCTAAAAGGCTCTTTTTGTAAAAATTGGACTGTAGTAAGACATTTGGAACATTAAATTTGTAAAGGCAGAGGGAAAAAGTTTATACTAAATGTTAATCAACACACAACCTAAAGACTATCATAAAGGGGATACATTAGATTTAAAAATACATAGCTGTTATCGCACATCTAGGAGCGACATAATAATTAAAATTAACTAATTCTAGGCGACATAACTTGGTGACCATGATTCTCTTTGGATAATAATGATGCTTCATACTTAATATGTTTCTGTAAAAGAGTCTATCATTTAATTTTTGCTCGTTGGTGAAATGTGATGCTCTTTTTTCAAACATGTTTCTATGATCGTGCTTAGGTAAAGTTTGCATTGTCATTAGAGTGCGACGGCTGCCATGTGATTGCGCTTGTTTGTGCACTCAGTTTGTAGATTAGGTATTATTTTCCTTCTATGAGTTATTATTTATTAATTCCCATAACTGGGTTGTGATTGCCATGGTTGTATTGTACATGAAGGAACTTTCAAAATGATGACGGCTTTATGTTGACCAATAAAGCAAGGATGCTATAGCTAAATACGTCAAAGCTCGATTTAGTACATTACGAAATCAAAGTGACCAGAATATTATGAAATATATCAATGTCCAAATTTGTTTGACACATATTTTAATCAAATTTCTAAATCTTATTACTGTATTATTATTGTATTGATTTTTTGATGATAGTGATTATAATTTTAGTTTCAAACCTATCCTAACTATATAATCAGAACTTTTTTCTTTACTTTAGTAGATAACTTAACTTAACATTTAATAAATATAGCTGTGATTATATCAATATTTGGGTATATTTTTTTATCTAGCACCTCGTCTTACTACCCGTTCGGATTACACGCTTTGGGTATAGTTAAGAGTATTTTTTCATATACTTTGTATTGTCCTCAATTTTACTCACTTTACTAAACTCTATTATATTGTGATGTAAATATTTATTTTTTAAGAAAATCTGCAATTATTAATTGTATGAAAATATTGTTACATTATAGTCAAATAATCTTATAATGAAAGAGTTTTCAGTACAAATTTTGTTTTATATTTATTTCTATTCCCCTTTACGAAAATTAAGATATATTTAATTTTTCATACAGGTACGAAAAGGTGTTGGACAAGTTTAATTGGACAAAGCATTATGAGCTTTTTGTTGTGTAATACTAACGTTTGTTTAGGAAGATAAGCTTCATTTTTAGACTTGATTTTACTATAAACTGTTTTAAAACCGATTGATTAACCCTAATTGCACAATGATATAAAATAATAATACTAATACGTAGTACCGCGTCTTACTACCCTTTCGGGTTATACGCTTAAGTACTAATTACGCTTATGGGTTAGGATTTGAGAATGTTGGATATATAGGAAGTAAACCCACATATGCGTGAAGGGAGAGTGGAAAACCATTTAGGGAAAACCACCCCAGTTCATCCGAGCAAGATTCGAACCTTGGTATTCCCGTCCTCGGCAGTCTAGCTCAACACGAAACTTGTTCGTTAGATAATTATTCCACCGAGTCGGTTATTAGTAGGCCTATATGATAATGTTGAATATAATCATTCCAGTGTTTAAAATAAGGGGGTATTACCGGTACCAAATATATGATTAGGAAACTTTTTCATTGTATTTTCCATGCTTTTAACTTTCTTTTCTTTTGGTTAATAAAGTAGCATTTCACTTGTATATTTTGTTTATATTAATTTGACAACAAAATGTAAACATAAATGCAACCTTTACAACTTAAGTATTTAATTTTAATTACTGATATATTTTGTGCGCTGTCTCTTACTTCCCATTACAGCTATCCGCGTATTTGCTCCAATGTAAAAGGAATGAGGAGGATACCATTTTTGGGAAATGTGCCCGTATTTGCGTTGAAGAAGAATCATAAGTATTTTAGGAAAAAACCCTCTCATTACACCCGATCGGAATTCGAACATTAATATCCTAGTTATTTGAAGTTCAGTCTAATGAAAAAGTGAATTCCAAAGAATTGTGACCGCAAAAGCTGCTCACAAAATATTTAATAATTCATTTACAAACGCATTTCCAAGGCCGCTTGTCGCTTACGTTTAAGCACTGTAGAAGCACTGGCATTGTATATTTGGGTCCAACACTCTCAATTGTTTGAAAAGACTTGGACTATTGTACTCTGAGAGACGGCAACTCTTTACTCTCAGCTTGTCATTCACGTGAGGAACATTTTGAAAGTGAGTTGTTTTAAAGAATTCCCAATTGAAAACGCTGTTATCACTGGATATTTTAAGTTTTACCTGACTTGAGGGGCGCAGCAAATCTCCCGTAAGGCTATGTATATTTCATTCACGGTAGGAGTCTCTCTCTGAAAGGTCTTTTTTCCTACAAATATCCTACTATATAATAGATTTCTGGTAGGGGAAAAGGCCTTTCAGAAAACAATTCCTACGCTGAACAGACTCTATCTGTTATTTCCTTGTATGTGGCCTAGTATAATACCAATGCTGTGTTAGATACGGAAATTATTGTTAAATTTAAACAAATACATTCTCTGTTTAAGAGCTTTAATATTTGTTTGCGAGCTGTCAAGTACAATATTTTTTATTATGAAATCTAGTTTGTTAATTTAAAGAGAGAAGCTCTTAATATCATTTTCACTAGTTTAAATACAATATTAACGTCAGTAAATTAGTGAAACCAGTTTTCCAGACAAATTGTTGAAGATGAATTTACAAGTTCACCAACATATTGTAATAAGCCTAAAAATGTAAAGTGAAGAAGAAATAGCTGAAATGATTTTGATTGGATATTAACCCCCCCTCGGTGGCGTAGTTGACTAACGTGCTTGTCGTGTTGAGCTCGACTGCTGAGGACGGGGAGATCGAGGTTCGAATTTCGGTCGGGTGAACTTGGGGTGGTTTTTCCTAAATGGTTTTCCACTCTCCCTCTACGCAAATGAGGGTTCACTTCCTCTAATTCAACCTTCCCAATTCCTAATCCATTAGCGTAATTAGTAATTAAGCGTATAAACCGAACGGGTAGTAAGACGCGGTGCTAAATATTATTATTGATAGGATATTAATTAAAAGTGCATACATTTATTAAATAATAAGTTATTCACATACAAATCGTTATGATATGCCCAATATTTATTTTTTTAACGTTACTTCATTATATACAATTCTTATTTATAATAATAGCTAGAGCTAGACTTTGAGAAACAATTAGATAAGGTTAGAAGATTTTCATATCCATTTATTAGGAGTAGAGAAGATAAAGAATAAATATACGGGAAAAATCTTAAATTATTACTAGGCAGGTTTGAACAGCGTCCTCCCAAATAAGAGTACACTAGAAATCTTTGTTGACACTTTATTTCAAGTAAAGTTATCATCTATATAGAGATATATTTGATATTTAATCATTTAAAATTATAAATAGCAACAAAATGAAACGTATTTTTAATGAAATATTGGTTAATAATCTTCATGTAGTTCCTTGTTAGATCGGTAATAGCTTTCGCAAGTCAACGAACATGATGTGATTTACTTATTAGGCAGTTGATTAAAATAAATTAAATTTGTTCGAATTAAAATTTATAGTACATAAACTGACAAACCTGTTACGCACGCGCGAGCCTCCTCCAGACTGACCATTTATTCTAACGATCTTGAGCGACTATTCAGGGCTGGTAGTGAACTCTACTAGCATGAAGAGAAACAAATTGCCGTACATCGAGCCACAAAGGGTACATAGTACGTACTCATTACTCTCTACCGTCCGTATTTCACCTCTCACCACTTTAGAAGGCAGTTTTCAAAAAGCGACCAAATAACTTCCACGCCAGTTAACTATGAACTCTTTCTACAATAATGAACTAGATAAAAAACGAGAATATGCATGCCTGTGCATGTTAGACACAAGTAGATATACCTTAGACATATTTTAGACGATAAGAAGTTGAATACATCATGACCATTGTAGCTTCTATATAACCTTGGGAAATTTTCTTGTTCACATTAAAATTCTAGCATCAGCTTTATCAGAATTCGAGACAAAAACCCGATCAGTCGGGCGAAACAAACCTACAAATAAATAGTATAGCTACTAAGGAATAATATATCATATATGTATTAGATCTTACAAACATTATTAAGTACCTACATGGTCATATACGCCCTGCTATGTTTTGATAGAACGTACACGCTAATACTCTTAATAAAGTAAAACGGTATCGATGTTTACCAACAAAATAGTTTGCATACTTTTTTAAACTGTTCTTCTCACCGTATTTTTACTCTAAATGATTACAAACACCTTTGTTTTTCTAGTTTTAAAATGATTTATCCTTTGAGTTAAGGCCCCGACACACTCCGGACCCATAGGTCCGTGATCCGTAAGAAATTGATGCCACAAAATCGGTTTGCTCTGGCAACAGAGTCCTTATCCGTAAGTCTTACGGACTACCAATCACAGCCGAGTAAATAATATGTACAGTAGCCCCATGGCTTCTTTAGTGCTGACTGACAACTCACAGCTAACAACTGACAGTCAACATTTAGGTATATACTTAAATTTTGATTGTCAGAAGTGACAGCTGCTAAACACATGCTTTTGCAGATCATATAGTTTGGCGTAGGGATACATAATTTGGTCTGGTAACTTTTCAAAGCTTTTAGCTGTCAGCTGTGAGCTGTCAGTCAGCACCAAAGAAGCCATGGGGCTACTGTACATGCGCATTGAAATAAAAGAATGAATGGCAGTGGGAAGATCCGTTGCTATGGAAACATATACATATGGAGCTATTTCAGAAACTTTTTTCTAAAAATCTAAACACTCCGGGAAGAGCGGCTTCTAGGAAAATGTTTTCTGAGAAATAGTAAGTTCTCAGAAATATTGGCTTTGCTTTTGTAGGTTCAACACTTCTATTATCAAAAATATTGAAATTGCTTGTTTTGTTTTCATCCAAAATACTAGTACACCCGTTTTGCATTTTCAGGCTATTGCAATCACTTATTTATTTGTTAGTTAAACTCGAGTTATAAATATATGTATTGTGATTATACTTAACCTAAATTTTAGTATATTATACTGGAAGTTTTCTCAACAAAGTTGTTTTTGGTTTCTTTAATTCTTATATTATGATCAGTTCGCTCCTTGCTGTAGACGATTTTCTTTCGAATTTTTTGATTTGACGAAGTTTCTTACTAGCTCATTGGTTGAAACGGTCACGTGATTACGGATATTGACTCTGTAATTGTGAGTAGAGTTTATTATGGACCAGAAACACAGGAGCATCTTTTATCTATGCACAGGAGTACAGACTATGAGCCTACAGATATGCATTCTGTGTCGGGGCCTTTACACTTCTATTTAGATTTTGATTTGTGCAAAATGACTAGCTTCCTTAATGGGCCACTCATAGCTAACACTAGTTTAAGGACAAAACAGGAGGAAGGTGTATTTAAAATAACACGAGAACACTTTTTAGTAGGGGATGATAAAATACACTGAAAATTCCACCCTAGGCCCAAAACATAGGAGCTAATGATTTAAATCCAATTTAGTTATGAGCTTATTATAAATATAAAGTCCTTAAATACATTATTTATATAATACGCCTAACATTATATCGTGGTTATTGTTTATAATTTATGGAGTTTTTATTGTTTGAAAATGAAGATGACTTATTTTATTTCCGGAAATTAACTATCAAAAGGGAATTCCTTGAAAAAACTGACTGAAAGTTTTATGTTTAATGTGCAGACAAATTGATGGAATTGCCCCAACCTTCTCGAAGAAACCCGCTATCCGCCAGGAAGAGGACGGAAAGCGGTTGTTGTTCGAGTGTCGAATTCAGGCCGACCCGAAACCCTCAGTCAGCTGGTCTCACAACGGTGCAGCGGTCACAGAATCATCTAGGCACCGGGTAAGAATATTTTATACACTCCATCTTGCTTTGGAATAAGAGTAATAAACAAAACACCTACATTCTACGCAATACCTCCATCATTGAGTGTTATATTAGCCATTGGGTACATACATGCGTATGTGTGTGTGTGTGTATATATATATATATATATATATATATATATATATGGAGGTATTGAATAGAATGTAGGTGTTTTGTTTATTGTTATGTATATATACATATATATATATATATACACCTATATGTACCCAATGGCTAATATAACACTCAATAATAATATATATATGTGTGTATATATATACATATATATACATATATATATATACACATACACATACACACACACACACTTTCCATAAAAGTGGTGATCCAATAATATGAAGCTATGAAATCTTATTTGGAATCCTTTAAAAACTATAATAAAAAATCCACTTTAAGAAAATAAAATGTTTTCCAGCAATATAACATAACACAGATTACCTGGAGTATGTATCCCTAAATTTCTTGAGACAAAATTCTTCAATCATAGTTTTAAGGCTGAGTCTGTGATGAACGTGTGGAATCATCAGCTACATATGAGCGGACAGTAGTATCACAATCTATCAGATACCACAGCCCTCTGCGACCAAGGAGGGCTTATATGCTGCCAGTATACATTTTAATAGTGTAATTTTAAAGCAAAATTTCAATGAATATCAACTCAAAGTCTGCAAATAATCGTAATTACAATGCTGTCCGTACATAGGGGACTAAACTCAATTAATCTGATGTAGTTGAAATTATTAAATTATTATTAGCTTTGCCATCCTAAACGAAAGGCCATGGGTTCTATTCCTGTATCCAGGTGTTATTTTTCAATTAATTTCAATTATTTTAATTTGTTTGCTTATTTTAAATTAATAACCTTCATACTAAAATGTTATTCTTCCTTGCACTATTCATTTTAAAATAAAATTATTTTATATCAAACTTTTAAAATAGTTATGCTCATCCTTTTCATCTTGATTGAATTTCTAAAGAAAATTCAGGCAATAATTGCGTGGTGTCATCGTAACTAACTTTTTTTTTTACTTAAGCTGACCGTGGACAAAGATGGACATTCCTATTTTGCTGCTTTGGAAATAAAAAATGTCACTGTGGAAGACGCTGGAAAATACAAAGTGACAGCCAAGAATGAATTAGGAGAAAGCAATGCTACAATAAGTCTTAATTTTGACAGTAAGTATCTATACTTTTGCATTGCTTTTTTAAGTAAGTATTAAGTTTATTCCAACTGTAAATAAATTAGTTGTAAAAAACCCAAACTAATCCAACAACCTTTTCATAGTCATAACCATTTAATTATTTTAAAAGTGAAAACTAAATACATGTTTTGATAAAATAAAATTGATTTCTAAATAATAACATATTATTTTAAATAAAGAAAATATTTTAGTCATATTGTTTAATGTTTAATAATGGATATAATGCATTGTCTTATTTTAACTAGCTTTCCTAAATTTTCCTTCCAATACTGTCAACGCGTTTGTAACAGACCCAAAAACATCTTATATCGAGGTGTTTATATAAAAAATCATTATATACAATATTCTCATATGATCACAAAGAGGTAAAAATACAATTTGATAATTTATATTTAAAAAATTAAGTCATCAAACAAGGTCTAGAGCCAATTAGAATATGTTTTTAATAAACATATATTATGGAGCTAGATCATGCAAATATGTGTAAAAACATCTACTACAACTAAATTTCAAATGTTGATTACCGAAAAAATTATGGCAAAATGTGCATTAGCCTTTAATGTCATGCATATAAAAAGGGGAAAGAATACCTCATTATTATATATGTTTACTTAAATTATCCTTCAGGGACTGGCGCTAAAACAATAACATGAGGACTGACACTGTTGCATTTTTGCAACATCCTATAATGTTCTATATAACAAACAAAATTACATACTTTAATACATATTATTATTATTGAAGCAAATAGCCCATTAAATAAATATTTGAATGATATTGTATTTTTGTAAATTTTAATAAAAATAAAATTAAAATAATGTTAACATATTATAAAAATATAGCTTTAAAATACTTTTCTTCCTCGAGTTCCTTACTTCAATTTGTATTTTTATGTATAATCGTGACCACACATGAATAACATCTACAGCAAACTAAAGCAATGTGATATAACTTTAAGACTCGTGATATAACTTGCACAAACTATACAATGCAAACATACGGCGGCAATGAGCCAGACGTATGACATCACGACTGGCGCCATTGTGTATTCACAACATTCCTGCATGGTGACATTTAAAACTCCTGTATCTTAAAAAATAAACATTGTTTTGAATGTTTGATGACATCATACTACTCAGCAGGAACGAATTAAGGAATACTTGGAGGGGATCGGACCTAATTACAACTAATTTTCAAAAAATACAAAAATTACAGCTGTTGTGAAAATGCAACAGCGCAAGCGCCGAAGGTTAAAATGTTATATATAATATTTTAAAATAATTTAAAATGTGGAGAAAATGTTGGTTTAATATTCGTGTTGATTTTAAAGGTGTGAGCATACACACTGAAAAACTGTGACATATATTTAAATATGGCATTGCAGTAAACAATAAAAAATATTTTCAGATTGTCAAATTAAAGCTACTAGCGATTGTTAGCGAGCAGAGTCTGTTACCCTTCACTTACTCCATAAGCTAGCAAGCTTACCTTGCATTATTCCAATATGGTGTAGCTTATTAGATATGGTTATAGTGTAATCTGTCAAGGTAAGACTGAAACCACTTAGGGTAAATTATGTATACATGGCGATACTTTATTGTAATGAAGTTAAACTTTTTATAATGTAATAGCTTAACACCAAAGAATAGTACAAGGCGCGTCCACAAAATAAGATCCGTTGAGATATGACCGCCAAAATAGACTTGTAGGTGGGTTGACGCATGTGCAATAGCATAGATTGACTCAGCAGCTTTCTATTGATCCCCCTTTTTTCAGTTTTATCCTCCTCTGATGTTCTGTGAGAATGATTTAAAATGAGTGATGTCATAAATAACCCCACCAGATGTGAGGTTCGTAGTGTCATACATTTTTTGTTAGCGGAAAACCTTAACGCTCCAGAAATGTATCGTCTAATATGTAAGGTTTCTGGGCCTGATGTCATGAGTGAAAGTAAGGTGAGACAATGGGTCTATCGGCTTAAAGAAGGTCGCACCAATGTTCATGATGAGGACCCCAGGGCAGCCCAAGTACAGTGACTAACAATATAGTGGAACGTGTGGAAACAAAAATTCGTGAGAACCATCATTTCACACATATGGACATTTCTTTTTAATTTCCAGAAGTTTCACGGTCACTCATTCACGAAATTTTGGCAGAAAACCTAGGCTACAAGAAACTGGGTGCCAGATGGGTCCCCAAAATGTTGACCGAAGCACACAAACAGAAACGTGTTGAGTCAGCTCAAATGTTTTTACAGCGTTTTGAAAAGGAAGGAGATGAACATTTTTCTCAAATCGTAACTGGTGACGCGACTTGGATTTTGAATATGAATGTTGAAACAAAACAACAATCGATGCAATGGCATCATTCAACATCCCCAAAGGAAAAAAAAAATCAAACAGGAATGCTCTGTTAAAAATATCGTGGCTTCTGTTTTTTGGGACCAGAAGGGTGTCTTGCTTGTTTATTTTCCTGAACGAGGAAGAAACATTAATGCTGCAGGATATTGTGAAACCTTAAAAAGACTCAGATGTGCAATTCAGAACAAACGACATGGCATAGTGACATCAGGGATTTTCTTTTGCACGACAATGCTCGAGCCCACACTGCAGCTCAAACTGTTCGGCTGATTTAGCAGTTTGGGTGGGAAATGCTGGACCACCCACCCTACAGCCCAGACCTTGCTCCAAGTGACTATCACTTGTTTTTGAACATGAAGCAGTGGCTGCCCTCTCAGCGTTTTGCAGAGGACGATGAACTGAAGAATGGTGTGAATCGCTGGCTCAAATCACTGGAGCCAGATTTTTTTGAAAAGGGTATAAAGAAGTTGGTGCCAAGATATAAAAAATGTCTCGAAGTCAATGGAGACTATGTGGAAAAATAAAGGTGGTATGCATGTATTTTTAGCCCTTTATAAAACTTTTCTATCCCTACTAGTTTTCTATTTATTAATTTATCGGACCTTACTCTGTGGACGCGCCTCGTATAAAGACATTTACTTGGAAAGGAAAATTATGTACTCTACATGTTCACAAAGTGCAAAAAATTACAGAAATGTATTTTAAAATATTCCAAAAATTGGTTATACAAACAAATATTTAGGAATGAAAAAAACCCAACCTTTTTGATCAAAACTGGTCCACCAAGACACTTGTTAATGAACTTATGAAATAAATTTTCTTGCCCATAAAAATACAATATATTATAAACATCCTGGTCCTACTAATAATAATTATAGATTTGTCACTTTTGTTTGTAAATTTTCTTTAGTAAATACATATTTGAAAAGTTCTACAAATTGTTTTTTAGAGAAATCAAGAACATACATTTTAAAACATTTTTATTCATAATATCTTTCTATCTAAATATTATTTTCAAATTTTCAATTTTATGTTGTTTATTAACTTAATTTGGAGGAGTTTCTAATAGCATTATCAATCGTTTTTGAACTTTGTATCTAATAATAAGGGCCGAATTAAGTCCTTTAAAGACCTTAAGCACTTTAAGGATTTAGGTGCCCCCCATATTATATCCAACTAAATAATCAAAATATCAACAAATACAAACTGTAAAATAACTTCTATTTTTCTAAACAAAACTTCTATTTAATATATAATATAATGTTTATATTTGTAAACACCCACTTTATTTATTTAAAAAAAAAGTGTTCTACTTTTTCTAGTAGCAAAGTCTTTGATCACACCCTCAAAACTAATTTTCTGTAACACATCTGCTTCTATGCTAAGAAAATGAACATTCAGCCGAGCAAATGTTAATCATTAATGTTAATTATATGCGGAATCCAATATCAACACTTGGGAAGGCACATTCAACATTGTCTTCTACAATTATTATTTTATAAAGTTTTGTATGAGTGAATTTGGTTCTTACAGTTTTTGTTGCACTAAATTTATGCCGCACATAAGAATGTAACGACTGAAGCAACTGCAAAATTATTGTCTAAGTCCTCTGGGTAAGCACCAATCAGCTTTTCACAAATCTGAATTGAAAATTTGCAACAATTGATTTTAAATAATAAAATAAATGATAATAAAGAAAATCAAAAAACCTAACCTCACCTTGCCTAACCTAAGAAAGTATTAATTTATTTTCCCCTTTGTATGGCGAGCTGCAACAAGGCCCCGTAAACTCGATTTCCACCAAGATGTTAATTGTGCTGCTATTAAAACTATTAGACAGTAAAACCAGGATTATTAAACATAGTGCCTGTTGTCACGGTTTTTGTCATTGTTTGATGACATCTTTGTATGACTGGGATTGATATGAATACCGGATACGGAAGGTTAGACACAGCAAAAAATGAAATAATTAAGAAGTGCATATCAGTAAGTGCTTATCACACTCACACACTGCTTTTAGAAAATTAGTTATTAATTCCTATCATATTGTACAATATTTTGTCGTTTGTTTAATAAATTAGTAAAACAAGCCATAAATAAAACATATATTTCTTTAAGTATCTGGTAAACCAAATGGATACTAAAAATTAAGTTGTTCATGGAATTTTTTGCTAAAAAAAGTATTAATTTTTTTCTATGTGTAATTTTGTGCTGCCCCCTTTTGCCTAATGCTCTAACCACAAGCTTAGTTTGCTTGGTGGTTAATTCGGCCCTGCTAATAATTATAATTTTATTTTAATTTGTCCATTTAAATTACTCCCGAATATATATTTTAAACTGATTAATTAAAAAAATACATTTTGAATTCTAAACCTTTAGTTGTACACATTTAAGCTTACTTTATAAAACTCTGAAATCTAAAACATCATAATAGCTATTCTAAACCATTTCACAAACATGAACATATTACTAACTTTCAGCATTACGTTGCGTGTTTTAGTGAGTTATAGCATAGTATTTAATAGTAATATAGTAGCACGCACTCCATTATTTATAATTATAATGAAACACTTCATTTCATAATGTGGACATAACATCTCGAAGCACGGCTTTGTTTATCTCTTGTGAGCTATACCTCGAACATACAGTCGTGGCTGAGTAGCCTGAGCCACCCAGCTCTTGATTTACTTTGAAAGAGGAGTAGTGGTACATATACAACGTGTATCTAAACATTGCATCAAACTTTGGCAGGCTATTCCTTGGATGAAAATAGAATAATTCACATCAGCAACCTATGGTCCATCCTAAATATTAAGGGTGGTATTCACCCCTAAAGATAGAGCTAAAAACGACTATTGTGTGAAATATTATGAGAACTTATTAAGGTATTACAACGAATCTTTGTATACTACTTATTGAAACCTTGATAATTAATAAACTAAATGTGCTGTTACCGTTACCCACCCTCATCATGTAAAAAAGGGGGGGTTGTAACACATTTTTCAGCAATAAAATATGTCAAAGTAGTTATTACTAATCTTGACTTAATATTACAAAACAAGGATTAGAAATTAACAAAAAAGGTGTTTTGGAGAAACTGGGTAGCTCTCCCCATTTTCGAAATAATCACACAAGTTTGAGCTCAGAGACAAGTGTAAATGCCTGCCAGGTAGGCAACCAGAATCACAGTGTTACTTCACACTGCAGTTGTTTAACCATTTTTACCGGCACGTGTGACTATGTATCACGTACATTTGGTAAACAGGGCTGTTGTGTGTGTTATGATGGAGAAACTTAGATACTATTCCTTCTTTATAAGCTCCGATGTGTTTCTATTTATCACATTAGTAGGTTATGCTTACACAGTTCACACTTGGGTGGGATTTTAATCATTACACTCACTGGAGTATTGAAAGCTAAATTAAGAAATACTAATTGTAGTTCTTGTATGTTTTAGTTCCTAACTTTAAAATCAGATTCATAACAAGTGTTCAAAATGGCGGCCCCTAACGTCATTGCAATAATTGAGGTGGCGTATCAATGACTTCCGTAATCTTTCGAAAACACGTGGGGTTTCTTGAACCTTATCACATGCAGAACCTATCCTGGCTAACAGGTCTTCCTCGGATTCAATGGTTGTCTCGTAAACCAAAGCTTTGGAAAAACCCCACAGAAAAAGTCTAACGTATTAAGGTAAGGAGAGCGTAGTGGCCATGCAACAGCCTATACAGGCTCCCTACCTGGCAAGAATTAACACTTGTCTTTGAAATCAAACATGCATGATTATCTCGGAAACGGGTAAAGCTAAACAGTTTCTCCAAGACACCTTATTTGTTAATTTTTACTCCATGTTTTGTAATCTTAAGTCAAAACTAGTAATACCTACTCTGACATATTTTATTGCAGAAATGTGTTACAACCCCCCATTCTTTACATGATGGGGGTGGGTAACGGTAACAGAACATTTAGTTTATTAAGGATCAAGGTTTCAATAAGTAGTATACAAAGATTCGTTGTAATACCCTAAGCAGTTCTCATAATATTTCACACAACAGTCTTTTTTAGCTCTATCTTTAGGGGTGAATACCACCCTTAATATTTAAGATGGACCATAGGTTGCTGATGTGAATTATTCTATTTTCATCCAAGGAATAGCCTGCCAAAGTTTGATGCAATGTTTTAGGTACACGTTGTACATCATTGGTGCACTTTAGAGTGTTTTCAAAACATGTACTTAATATGACAATGTATTTTGAATATCCTCTCTCCCTGCTAATATGAGTGAATTTCCTATAAGCTAGGTTAACTATACCATTACTTTATATTATTTTTTGAGCTGTCCTTTGGTTGAACGTTATATTTTAGGTTTAGTTAAAAAATATATTGAAATAACACAATACTGTATTATTGTATCTTCATTCATTACTAAGCTAGAAATAATTTAATCATATGAACTTATCTAACTACCTAAATCTATCTTTCACTCATTATATTTATATATTATATCTTATAAGATGGACTTTTCTGTTGAATTGAAATAAACAACATTCCAAAACACTTTCTCACACCGTTTAATTGAGATAAACCTCATTTCATAGCATGGAATTAAAAAATGTCTAGCTCTGTGTCACACTTACAGTGAGATAAACCAAATTTTATAGCGGGGAATTTATACTTTGTAGCACTGTGTCACACTCTTCCAGTGAGATAAATTTCAATTCATAGCGTGGACTAAATAATTTGTGACACTGTGTCACACTGTTCCAGTGAGATAAACCTCAATTCATAGCTTGAAATTAATACTCTGTGACACTGTATCCCACTGTTACATTGAGATAAACTTCAATTCATAGATTGGTATTAATAATTTGTGGCAATGTTTCACACTGTTTCATTGAGACAAACTTCAAACCATAGCATGAAATTAATACTTTGTGACAATGTGCCACACTGTTCCAATGAGGTAAGCCTCATTTCATAGCATGGCATTAACACTTTTAACACTGTGTCACACTGTTTCAATGAGGTAGACCTCATTTCATAGCATGGAATTAACACTCTTAGCACTGTGTCACACTGTTCCATTGAGATAAACCTCATCTCATAGCATATAATTAATGCTTTGTAGCACTGAGTCACACTTTTAAAGTAAGTTAAACCTCATTTCATTGCATTGGATTAACGCTTTGTAGCACTCACTATGTCAAACTGTCCCAGTGAGCTAAACCTCATTTCATAGTATGGAATTAATGCTTTGTAGCACTCATTATGTCACACTGTTTAGTAAGATAAGTCTCATTTCACAGCATAACATTAACACTTTGTAACACTGGGTCACATTGTTCTAGTGAGTTAAACCTAATTTCACATCAAGGAATTAATGCTTTATAGCAGTCACTATATCACACTTTTCAAGTGAGATTTAGCCTACCACATTTAATATCATAAACATAATACCACACATCTATGGCACACTCCTTTAGAGAAGCTGGGGCCCTAAAATTTTTGATAGAAAAACATTACTGAGAATTCTTTTGAGATGAAATGGGATTGATTGTTGATTAACATAAACTTTCCTATACACATTTTTATACAATCTTCGTAAGCTAAAAATTGTACAATATGAAATAATTGTATTACGTTTGTCTATAAAAATCTGATGATCATAAAATGTACTTTAAAAAATTGTATCTACTTCTATTATATTTAATTTAAAATGTATTATTACAATTTAACAAACTCAATCAATCTTAAGATTTTTATACAAAATATTAATATTTTATATATTTAAATTTGCATGTGTCTTTGCCACATCCACCATTATGTATGTATGATTATTAAGAAAAAAAGTTACGTGTTTATATTTAATTTAGCAAAAAAGTTATAAATTTCCAAATATGTTTGTAGAAAAAGGTGTCCCAATCAATTTTAACTTTACCAAAAAAATTAATTACAAATATTTTATTTTTATTTGCATTATACTTGTGAATAATTGTTATTTGGTTGTTTATCCTGTTTATACGAGCAGATTTATACAATATGTCTTACATCTATATTTTGAAACTGTAGTTTTTACCTCAGACAATTCAGATGTTTCTAACCTTTTATTTAAAATGTGTTCTTGAATGTTTGTTTATTATGTAGGATGCTCTTTCTTTTATTTCCATACACTGTCAATTTTTAATTTGCCACCTTTTACTCTAAAACAGGATTATTTTGAAGAAACGCTTAACTCAGACGAGTTTGCTGGTTGCTGTAATGTAACATAATTTATTTTCTTTTGTCACGAAGCTTCATTTTTAATTCATTATATAAATTTTCCCTCACATATTTCAAAAACCAATATTTTTTTAGAAGACTTAATACTATTTTCAATGGATGTAACATTGTTGACTATAATATTAATTTTGTTTGTCTATCTGTACTTACAGGTAATGTTTAGTTTAGTTTAGTTTAGTTAATTTAACTGCTACTTGGTTTCTGTAAATATGTATTTTGTAAAATTATTTATAAATAGACTAAATAAATAATATTTATCGTTATTTGGTCAAGGATTTCATAGTTTTACTGTTAGTTTCTCTTTGCATGTTCAAGCACTCCATTTTAGATTTGAAATTGTTATGATATGAACATTTTACTTTTCCTATAAATAGTTTATTCAAATATTTGCTTTCAATACTTTCTTGATAGTAAATGTAATCTCTTGGTCAATCTTTAGTGTATTCACAAATAATAAATGATCACAAGGAAATTATCAGTAAAATTAAAGACATCAATAACGATTTTTTATATTTAATAAACAGAAATCAATTTAGTAAAATGATATAGCATATTAAATATTCTTTTTAAATGAAACCTGGATTTGGGAATAAAATCATATTTGATTTTTTAAGTTAATTTAATGCATACTCTAATAATTCTTTAAAATTATTTAAAGACTAATGACATTTGGTAGTCTTACCTTGAAAATTTAGATAAATACCCCAAAACTGGGTTTAATGTTAAAAGCAGATATTTCAATATGCTGCAATGTTTTTTTATTGTGTATTTTTATTGATGAATTGTTTTGGCACAACTACTAATAACAATTAATTATATTTCACATGGCTCCTTCCATTTTCATGACCATAAGGTTTTTTTTTACTAATCTACTATTTAAAGTATATTAGATGGTTCACATGGGCTCTAAAATTGCATATGTAATTGTTTATACATTTTTGATATAAATTAAATAATATGATTTTTGACTCCTCTACTAAATAGCCTGTATTTATTGCAAATAATTAGCGTTTCCATAATAAATCATGGCCCTAGATTATATTTGCCAATATGAGTGTGCAGAAGCTGAAAGTTGTCACGTTAGCTCAGAGGGTAACATAGCTTATAACCCTATAATGAATGGTCCCAAGTTAGCTGCCCAGTGGGCATTTAAATTAAATTCCGGATTTTGTACTTACTTTAATTGTAAAATGGTCCACTTAAGAATAATCAAGTGGGGGTGTTTATAAAGGTATTTAATAAAATAGATTGTTGCTACCACACTAATTGATACTAACATATTGTACGTGATGATTTAATTTAAACACTTTCTGACTAGACAGTGAAATAAAACAAATTCTACTTGTGTATACAGTTTTGTCTAAGAAGTAAGGCTAGTGATATACTGTATTGCTGGTCATTGAGAGTTCCAGGCTCTAATCTGAACCAAGCGTTTTGTTAATTTGGTCACACAAATGGTTTTATTAGTTAAAACTCAACCAACTTTGATGGCCGTATTGTCTAAGGTGCTACTCTCACAATAGACTAAACTGCTGAAGACAGGAAGCTCAGGCTTTTATCCCAGTTGGGTACACTAAGGATAATTTTCCCTAAATGGTTATCCACTCTTCCTCCACGCAAATGCATGTGGACTTCTTCTAAATTAAACCTTCCTGATCCCTGACACATTAGAGTAATTATTACATAGGCTTATAGCCCGAACGAGTATTAATACATTGTGCTAAAAAAGAAAGATAAATACTCTCATTGCAAGGCACTTCACATTTAATCAATAGCAGATAGTTTAACAACCAAACCAAGAAATTATCTCCTTAGAAATAACTATCAGTACCACAATATTATTACCATATTTGTTTATAATACAATTATTATTATCATCTAATTTGTTATGATAAGTAAGGATTTCCAATGTAAATCCTGTTAAAAATTTTCAGAGCTTTGCTCTCTTTTCTGATAAAATCATAGCTTGGAATAAATTCATTCAACTTTTAGAAATAGTTCTATTCATAATTTTTTATCACTTATCAACACTTTAGTTCAGTTGGTAGCATGTCTGCCTACTGAGCTAAGGGTCACGAGGTTCAATTCCCGGTATGGCCGAAACATTTATCAGCGGTGAAATGTGAATTTTCCCCCTTCACAGTGATGAATTAATGGCTGGGAAGCTGGGTGTTGTGTTGGTCCTAGATTTAAGTTAGTTTAAGCTCGTTAAATGATTTAAATAAATTAAAAATAAAATAAATGAATTTTGTCATCTTGTCTTACTATCTGTTCAGGTTATACACATACATAATATTTACTCCAATGGGGTAGGATTAAGGGTGTAAGCATTTTAGGGATAATCTACCTGCATATGCGTAGAAGGAGATTGGTAAACCATTTAAGAAATCCCACACTCGGTTGACCCGACCGGTATTCAAGCCTCAATCTCCGTCATTAGCATATTTATTTAGTCATTTAAATAGAAATAATCCTCACTATCAATTTAATAACCTGAATTAAGCACTATTATATTGTTTAAATTAGTTACTGCGCTTTAAACTGTAAACTAATAGATTCTTATGAAGAAAAGATTAGTTAAACTTAACAGTAGCATCTCATAATAGAATTATGGCTCTATTCAGAAAGTATTTTAGTTTATTGGAAACTTAGTCAAAATATTTAACAATATTATATCATACAATAGCATTTCATAATAGAATTGTGGCTCTATTGAGAAAGGATTTTAGTTTAATATATGACTTAAAGTCAAAATATTTTAGATTATTATATCCTACAAACCTTTGATTATCACTCAAGACTTCTAGGACAGCAATAGGACAACTTGATAACCTGCATTGGTAGATATTTATGAAATAAATTTCAAACAGATAATTATTTCCTCTCCTAATTGTTTAAAAATGCCTACATCTATTCTAGATACACTTTAAGTTGGTAAGAACTGTAGTTTTGAGGAAGTGGTAGGATATTTATCAAACTAGAATTGATCACTAAATTTGTTGAAAAAATAAAAATGTTTCTAAAATCAAAGCCAATACGAAAAGAGTTTGGTTATTTAAAAATGTGATACAAGCTTTCCAAACAATGTAATAATGACATAGTTAAATAAACATAATGGTTATTGGACATTACAATTAACAAAAATCGTTTGGCAAGATTAAATAATATATTTTAAAATGTTATAATAATGTGAGCTTTACAACAGTAATTAAATATTATTGAGCAGTCAATAATGAAAATCCACGAGTAACACATTTCACTTATTCTTACTAGTCTACCCATTCTAGCTACACAAATAATGGGGAAAGGATGAATAGAGTCCAATTTAAGAGGGAATAGATTAAATTGGAATGAAGCGAGATTAATAATCTATTTTAGAAAAAATATTTTCAGTTAATATGTCTGGCATCCCAAACTCGACCTCAACACACCACTTCCAAACCAGGCCTTACAAGGTTTATTTATAAGACCATACGAGGTTGATGCATAATACCACACCCTACATTGTGCTAGAATTATTAGATCTAAGTTTATCAGTTTATAAAACAAATGTTTCTTGGATTTAGTTTTAAGTGTATTCTGTTGATTATCCCCTGAACTGTGTAGAAATCTCGAGTCAAGTAACATAGTGAAATAATGTATGATCATTATTGTCTGAAGCTGCCAAAGTCTGGCAAGGCTGAAGGGAAGGATTATGACAACATTGGTTTGGTCCTTGTTTTTGTACCCTAACCTATACATTTGATATTGGGCTGGCCAAATCTCCACGCTTCAGAATGTTTTTATATATAGGTAAATAATAATGTCCAAATATTCAAATAACACCCAAGATTTTCATATGGCATATATGATCGAGAGAGATATGACATCCAGGTTTGGTCGCCTTATGTGTAGACTAATAATCACTCTGGTTGCACAGAACATTGCCCAGGGTAAACCATAGGAGGTTGTCTATTGTCATACCCGCAATTTAATGATATGATTTTAGTTACTATGAAGTTGTGGAGCCAGTGTGAGTCTTAACCTAACTTAAGCCAAATTATCCAAACCCTGGTGACAGTTCGGATCGTTCCTTTTAGGGGAAAGATACCCAAGGTATCAGCTGGGAATAGAACATGGAACCCTTAGGCTCATAGCAAGGTGCACTGACTCCTATACCATGGGGATGGTTAGTAAAGCATTAAGTATATAGTAAAAACTTGACTGTGACGCCAGACAAAAATTCAAGCAACCTAACACAAATTGTACAGTGTATATTTGACTGTGTGATACGAGATAACCAAACAAATAATTAAACATGAAGTATACAGTATAGGACTGTGTGACTCGAGATAATAAAAGTAACCAATTAAACAAGAAGTATACAGTATATATTTGAGTATGGGAAACGAAATAACTAACTAAACAATTAAAAGAGTATATATTTGACTATGGGACACGAGATAGCTAAACAAACAATTAAACATGAAGTGTAGAGTATATATTTGACTATGGGACACGAGATAACAAAACAAACAATCATGAAGTATAAAGTATATATTTGACTGTATGGCATGAGATAACAAAGCAAATAACTAAACATGAAGTATTGAGTATAGCTTTGACTGAACTATACGAGATAACAGAACAAACAATAATAACATGAAGTATACAGTATATCTTTGATTGTGTGATATGAGATAACAAACAATTTAACATTGCCTTTCATGCAGAAGTATGCATTTGTGTATGTATATTTTTATTCCAGTGCCCAACTCCATCTCTTTTGATTTTTTATTAATATGTCTTTGTTTACTTCTTTTAACTTCCTTTACATAAATTTGTTTCAAGTATTGCAAGATCAATCAATTTGTTACATTTTCAGAAGAGAAGGAAACAATACAACTGCTTTTTATTCTTTTAGTGAAATAAGATATGTTACTAGAAGTTTTTTTTTAATATTCTGCACCATTAATATTTCAATAGCCCTTCTGTTCTTGCCTATAATTGTTGAATGTTTAGCCTGCCTATAGTTTCATGTAATCACCTTCTTTGCAGGAGGGCAGCAGCAGTTAATTAGAGTGCTTTAGTTTCTTCTTCTTGTCCTTGTCGAATCTTAACTACTCATAAAATAGCCGGTCTAGGTTCCTTTCTCAATCTAGGCGATGAGGCCCCAGCCTCTGCGGACAGCATCAAACCTACCTTCACAGAACGGCCCGTTATTCGCCAGAGCGAGGATGGTGTGAAGGTGTCTTTTGAGTGTCGACTTGTCGGAGATCCCAAACCCACCATCATGTGGTGAGTACTTGTTGGGGTCATTTGTAGACTTAGCTTGGTTCAGGGAGTCGGACCGAAATTAGTAGTGGCTTTGCTCTCTGTGTCTCCAAACAAGCATAGGCCTATTTAAATTAGTGGATCTCTGAAAATTAAGTTAATATTATAACCATTTGAATAATCAAATTTATTTAAAATTAAGCTTTAAACATTAAAAACCTATGTTTTAAATACAGACAGACTGGTATCAACATTCAGAACAATACTACACAACACATTTGTATGAAAATAAAATCATTGTTAAATATGTTTGTATATAAAAACTTTATTTTAGACTCTACTAATATTAAAAAAAAAAAGTATGCCAACAATATTAATGATTTCAATGGAAACATTTAACCCTTTAAATATTATTAGGGGAGTCTTTTATCTTCCTTCATCCAAAAACACGTAAATTGGTTTGCAATGATTAAATATCTAAATTTGCATAATCTACTACTCTAAAAGTATAAGAACACCATCCTATGGACGTTTTATATGTCACTGTATCTTATTATTTAAAAAAATCCTGATATAAATATATTTTAGCTCATCCCTGCCATTAATTTATTTAAAAAATATCATTAATGAATCAAAAAAATACCTTCACACTGTAGACTACGAACCCTTGCACTGAGCTACTTCTTGAGATTTGAAAGTGTAGATTATAATAATTACAATTTTTTGCCTCCCCCCACTTAATTATATCCCCCAACAAACTCTCTTTCACACACATACATCTTTCTCTAAGTAATCTGTTAAACCAATAACCAAGTAAAAATATTCACTACCGCTTAACATTTTCATAAAAAAATACAAGTGAACTCAAAAGACTTTCATAAATAAAATAGTGCACGCGTTTAAATAGGTAGAGGTCCAATCAGGGTTATTATAATTTATTGGCAATATTTTCTCTCAGTTAGGTGCTCTCATTTGTAGGTAAATGACTATTAAGGTAAGGATGTAAGGAACATGAGAATTAACCAGTGTTTATGTAGTTTTTACAGCAAAACTTTTTAAAATAAATAAAATATTGCTTCAGTACAAACATAGTTTAATTTTTTTCACATGTTGGTGATATCAACAATTCTTTAATATGTATCATGATTATTGTGGAATTAGATGACAAACTATTTAACTGAAGAGAAAAAGTTCTCATTAAATTCCAGGACACCCTTGACAACAACTGTCGAGATCACCATGTGAAGAAAATTAAACTCTATGTTTGTATTGAAGCAATATTTTATTTATTTTGGACCAAAAAATATTGTTTTGATACAAAAGTTGTGAAAACACTTACCCTTTCTTGTAACCCCTACATTCCCATCTTAAATTTCTAGCCTTAACAGTAATATGATAAAAGCACTAAACAATGTTGGCATCAGAACTAATTAGTGTTAACAGCAACATACTGGTGGACTATTCTAAAAGGCTCATTATCGGAGTAAATTAAAACTTATTGATAAAGGTGGATGCATTTATTATTTCAAAATTATGCTTTACTCTCAGTTTACCTGTTCTTTGCGAGAGTAAACTGCATCAAAACAATATCAAAATAAGACGTTCAGAATCCAGCTACTAACATTTTTAAAGTATCTTCTTGTACAATCCTGAACTATGACAATCCCAAATCAATAATGGCAATCAAACACGAAAATTAAATTAATATTAGAAATATATATATATAACCAAGCCCCCGAAATGAGTGCTCAGATAAACGCGATGTATTGACAGCAAAATATTTCAATAAATATCAACACATTAGTTGTAAATCATAAATTATTGGTAATAAATAAAATGATAGAATATTAGGAAAATGGTAGAGCACAAATAAAAGTAAAAGTAAAAACACTAACACATATTTACACACACATATCAATATTTCGATGCTATTATAGCATCTTCCTCAGGAAGTAGTAGTATGTATTAGTGTACTTTTACTTTTATTTGTGCTCTACCATTTTCCTAATATTCTATCAATTTATTTATTACCAATTATTTTGCTCAATTCACTTTATTTCATACATATTATTTTAAATCATAATTTAATAGTTGATGTCTATAGATTTCATTCTTCGTGTCTGAACAGATATAAACATTACAAGATTCAGGGAACATTTTAAAATATAATGGGTGTCTACAAATGTTAAGTTATTAATTATTAACTATAACTATATAAAAATTATATCATCCTCTCTTAGGTATTCGACATTTCACTTTCTAGGCTATTCAAATTATTAAGTATCTCAATATTTTCAATAATATTTAAATTTATTACATTGCTAGAAAACAAATAATTCACAAACTTTGAATTTATATGAAACCTCATTTTTAAACATGAAACATTTTAATATAATATATATTTTAGGTCAAAAATGTTTTATATAAATTTGGTAAAAATCTTCGAAATTTGTATTTATATTCTGATAAAATTGATTCGAACTAATGGTTTCAGATTTAATTTGGTTATGGAAGTTTTGACGTTGAAACAATTCAAAACCTATTGTACGATTGATTTTTATAAAACACTATTGAGAGAAAAAAAACATCAGCCATTTTGTCTCTGATAATGTTTTTCTCATATCCGAAATAATTTTTGGTATTTTTTTCCATAGAGCTTATTTAATTTATAAAAAAGTCAGTCACATTAGTTTGTATGTTTAAATGCTATAATAAATAACTTCATCGTTATAAGCAAAATGTTTGATAAATATGTTTTTAATCATTTTTGTTTTGCTTGAAGGCATTCATTCTAGTCAATCTAGTGTGCTATAGATAAAGAGACTACAATTCTAAGCAATTTCATTAGAACACAACAACTATACACTACAAATCAGGGGGGAGGTACAAAGTCAAATACAAATAATAAATATTTGCCTTCAGTTGCTTGAGCACAGGGCATTTAGATGAGTTTGCACATGATCTTAACACTCAGCCGATGTGCCAGTAAAGGAAATCATTATTTAACTACATGTTTAAGCTAGATTTATTTGATTTATTTTAATTTTATGATAACCTAAGGTAAGCTTTGCTAACTAAATAGAATGTTTAGTTTAAAAAGATGTAAGCATCAACTAATAGTAATATACATATACTTAAATTCCTAGTGCTAGGGTAGGGTGCTTAGCTTTAACTCCAGTAGCATAATTTAAGGTGGGTGTCTTAATAGGGTGCATGAAACGAATTCACATTTATGGCCTTCTAGCAGACAAAGATAGACACACAGCAAAATAGGGTTCAAATTGTTCATGAAGGATTGGGGTGATTTGGGTGATATGGGACTGAAAATAGTGCTAGCAGAATAGAAATGACAACCACCTGTTTTTAAAGATTTTAGTATCATAACTAATATTTGGCTTAAAATTAACTAAACAGAATTTATTACTTTAAAGTTTTACATAGTTTTTGAAATATATTTATCGGTTACTTGTGTAACATAATTAAATTTCAAAAATATTTCTTTGTCCTAAATGCTCCGCACAAGAGTCATATTTCTGTACTTGATTAACTACCAAATTCAATACAAGTCCACTAATACCTAGTTAACGACTATCAAGGCAGCTATTAGCAGAAAAGTAGGAATGGAGAAGATATTCCCATAGCTTAGCAGCAACAAAATTATTGGTATTTGCTATGTTCAAACATAAACACATGCGCAGAAGCAATAAAAGTAGTCTTACATTAGCAAATAGGACAGTGATTTCCCTGTCCTTCAAACAAAAGTAAAAACCAAGTATCATAGCTATAAAATCACTTCATGGGAAGTGATTTAAATAAATATATCTAATATACACAATCATAGTTGTAAAAATAAGGTCATATGGTTCAAAATTAACATAATTAGTTTTTAATCGGATATTGACATTTTATTCGGTCACTCAACATTTATTTTCCCATAGACACATCATTTTATTTTAAAAATAGTTTCATATTGTCATCATTAGTTCTAAGTTCTAATTCTTTGTAAAAATTATTAAATTTCTTTTTTTTAAATAATTTCAATCAGGTCCAAATTTTAATCTATAATGTATTTATAATAAAATATATAAAATGTTGGTTAAATGTTTGTGAACATTTCTATTCATGATTATTCATCTTATTCAAACCCTTTAAATTTGTCTTAAAAGTTTCAAATTTATTTCAATATAAATCATGCTTAGAGAGTTCTAGGTAAAGATGCTTGGTAGCTAAGGCCAAATCAATTATTACCGTTTCATTAATTAAGTTTGTGAATCATATTTTCCTATTTTTATATTCTGGGATTTTCAGAACTTGTACTTAACTGGGCGGGCTAATATAGCTAGGTAATCTTAATCAATAGTGATGATATTAAATAAATGCTCTTAATAATTATCATAGGTGTTAACAATTAATTTGATCGACTTATTGATTATATCAAAGCATGACTTACAAACAAGTAAGCTTGAGTCTTTAACAGATACAACACCTATAAGTATGATTTTGGTAGGAAGAACAGTTGAAGTTGTTACTAAAGTTACTAAAACAATTTTAATGTATTCATACACCAAGTCTTGCTATCTGCAGCTGTCACTTTTAATAGATATCATCACTACCTATAAAATAACAAAAATAAAATAGAAAAAGTTTGCAATATTGGCAACAAAGAAATATGTTATAAATTTTCTCCCCCTACTGTTCTTCCAACCAAAACAAGGGTATATCTTATGACCATGACCTTGTGTAAAGGGAAGTCTTGATTTAAACTATGGTCAAGGTTTCTATTATGCCAAGAATTGTACTTGGGGCCCTTAGATAATAAGCCAAAATTCCTTTTAAAGCCCTTCTCATCCCACAGATAAAGAAAGCGTAGCTTTGGTGAATGATACAGATCAAACCAGGACTCACATCATATTGTCGTAACCTAAAGATTATAGTATTAAACAGGGAAAATTTTACAATGTTTAAAAATACAACAAAATTGACAAATAATTATTTGTAAATTAAAGAACTGTTTCACTTATTCCAATCATTTTTCTACTGTCAAGGTGAGATTGCAGAAAACCGCATCTTGGTGTACTTTCTTGTATAAGGGTAACTGCCTATTTAGTATCTCAATTAATCAGCAGTGAGATTGTCACTTAAAATTTCTAACATAGTAATCTTTTATTCATGTGCACCAAATACCTTTAGTTGAACATTGGAAATATATTAAGGTATTCTTAATGACTCCCGTGTGATCTAAGTGTTTGAATCACATTTATTTTGGTCTCTATTGATGGGGATTTGGTGGTTACAATTCTGGATTAATTCAATTATGATGGTTTTCCACACATAGGCCATACTTTTCCCATCTTCTTTCTGCTATATTTTGATTTCATTTCCTGAAATATAACCTCCTCAAACCTAACCATCATATTAATATTTTAATGTAATGTTTGTTGTAAGGATATATTTCAAGCTGATAAACAACTGCACTGAACGGTATCATAATTTTTTTTTTTTCCACACAGGTATCATGGCAGTAAGGTGGTTAAAGATGGTGGCCGCTTCCAAACCTCTTTGGATCCAGATTCTCAGAAACACTATTACATTGCGCGATTAGAAATAAGCTCGGTGGAGAATTCAGATGGCGGTGATTACAGGGCAGTGGCGAAAAATAAGCATGGTGAAGGGACAGCCTCTATCAATCTCAATTTCGAGGGAGGTGACAAACCAAAGTAAGAATAGTAATAAAATATCTTGCTCTCTGTACGTTGAAAGAAGTAACAATTATGTTAATAATAATTGGGCATGTTTCCTTTTGCCACTTCTAAGTCTAACTTGGCACAAACATACACATTTTGAGGGTGTATACAAATTATCCCAGTTATGTTTCATATTGCCATTCCATTATGCCAATAAAACTACGAAATTCTTATAATACTTAGTTTCATTAATAGATAACACTTTCATTTGGTGTTGGGATACACACCATTATTTTCACACAAGATGATGAAAGCCGGTCAACAGGGTTCCTCCATGCTTATAGCAGGTGCTCAAAATGGTAACTGTGCATTTCAAGACAGATGGCATTGCCACTGTTAAGTTAAGCTGTACACAACACATGCCAACATTTATGGTTGAACACTTAGCGTGTAATTTAATTATGAGACCCCCAACACATGGGTAAATTGGTGTATACATGTTATTTCAATAGCTTTTCCCATATAAATAAATCTTATAGACTGTGGTCATGTACCCGAGGAAGCTACATTGGGGCCCCTAAATCCCCTCCCTGGCTCACTCTGTGAAATTATGCTTGGATATAAAATAGCTTACCCATTAAACATAATACAACGTTATTTGTGCTTCATTTTCAGTTAGTTATATTATAAGTAAATTGCTCTGAAGAGTAATCTTTGTTCAATATCAATATATACTTATCGTATACTAAACAGTAAATTTTTAATATACTTTTGGACACTGAAAATAAACTTTACTCTCATACTTTATCATAGGCATCAAGCTAAGTTAATATATTGTCAGGTGTATTCAATTCCACATTAAACCATAATAGATATGAATTAATAATTTATGTCAACATTTCACCAATATCTAACACCTTAATATTTTTACTAAGAACTTGTATCTGTTTGGTTAAACTACAAATGCATTGTAGGTAGCCTACACGGTAGGGAACAATTGATCACATTTAATAAGACTAGTAATTTACTCTTAGTCTAATATATTCATTCATTAAGTCACATTATCTGCAGCTATCCCTAGTGAAAGTTAGTATCAATACCAATAAAATAATACCACCAGTATAATAAAGTGGCATCAACGTTGGCCTCAAAAATATATAAACTTAATTTTCTATCAGCATATTTTACAACAAATGTCTTTCTCGGGAATGATAGTAATCACATTCTTTGAATTCTGGTCACTAGTTTATGCCACGCATTTTATAGTGTACATTGTCTTCCCCTCCCCTTTTAATTTAACTAAATCAAATCTATATGTTTGTTAAAATAAGAAAGGACTTGTTTTTTATTCTGCTCAATAATTTAGGACAATGATTTGTAAACAGTACATAATAATAATTATGTAAGCACACACTGTGTTCTGTGTGATGTAGCATCCATGAAATACAATATCTTTCCGAATTTTTGCAGATATTAAACTTACTTAATTACAACACTGTACATGCAAATTATTTTCCTTACATAACAAACTAAACCTTAATTTGGTTTTCAGCTACTTGACATACTCCGAATACTTCCTGTGCCTAAAGTCTTCATTCAACCTTTTAATGTAGTTGACCATGTAGGAGATTAAAGTCATTAATAGTTACGATGTTAAGCTTATGAGTTTTATTGTAGATTATGTATTAGAAATTGAAAAACAAGTAGCAAAATTTAATTTGAGATTTAACCCATGGTAAGAATAAAATTATTTAAATAAGTTATAGCCATCAAATATCTTATGATTATTTAAAATGCTTCCCAAAACAAGGCAAAAAGGTTCCATGTGAATTTGGTGATGGTCATTTGTATTTTTAAATTCTTACTAGGTCTATCATTAAAATCTCTTTCACTTATTTATTAATTCTAATCCAAAACTATGATTTCTCACATATGTTATTGGTTTAAGATACATATAATAATTATTTAAATTGGAGTATAATAAATAAGAATTCTATAAAAAAAACTATTCCAATGCATAACATTATCAAAATATAATTTAGTAAGGCCTATAGGCTGATGCCCTATCGCGCATAAAATCAACAGAAGCCCCAATCAGAGTACGACCGTTTGGACAATTTGTTTATATGAGTCACAGATTTCTTTTTCTGTGCCTTATACTCTTGGTGTGATGATCAGATATAATTAAAGGAACTGTTAGTATGAGACATGATGTTAGATTCTACCTTTGAAGGTATGGAGGGAATTGGCTGTCTGTTTGGGGGTGACCATTCAAGATGGTGTGTGAGGAGAAAATTATCTTTATTGGGTTAATGAGGGTTGGTAACTTGGTAATTGCGAAATATATGTGTTTGTGGTTGGTACATCTGTGTATTTGAATGGCTATAATTTATTAGATGTTTGGGTTGAGAAAGACTTTATGTTTTTTTTTTTAAATTAGGAGGGTATCGATAGCACTAATACTTCTTCCATCATCTATTGTAGCTTCGTAACTCTTTTTAAATATTTGTTTCTATACAGGGAAATTTGGCACACTTTCATATATATATATGTATGTTCCTGTTATGTCATTCACTTAACATTCACCCCGCACCTAAAATCATTTGTTTCGATCCATATATATATATATATTTTTGAGAAATTAACTCTTAGCCATGGTGTATCAGGCTGAAATCTATATGTAATAGAAAATGGGTAAAATAATGCATACTAAGAAACAATGACAGGTAGATTTTCCAAGAAAATAATATCAAACTCATTGCTAGTCAAAAGAAATGGGGCAGTATAATCATCGGTAGCCAAGCTTACCTTTCATTACTCCACTATAGTGCAATCTGTCAAGATTAGCTTACTAAATTTCAGAGTAAACTTAGTGTACAATCCCAGATAGTGATAGTATGAGAGCATGTATTGCTATTGTTTGATTAATTTTTTTTTTTTTTTGTTCACCACCTCTTATAATATGTAAATATATTAATATCACAAAATTCAGAGGTCAAATTGGGATTTGTGTTATAATATGTGTGAAAATATTATTATAATACTATTCTTTAGTAGATATTTTAATGACTTATGTTTTAACACTTTTAAAGGTTTTAAGCATAATATAACCTGAGGTTTGTGGGCCGTTCACACACACAGAAACTTGCGAATCGCGAGTTTTTTTAAAGTATATTAGGGTATGCTGCTGATTAAACAATATTGAAAATGCACACGGAATATTCAAGGTTTTGATTATTAAAAATAAAACACATACACTGATTAAGATAGAATTAAACAAGTCACTAAATTAAATATCAAGATTAGTAATTAAGTCTGTATATTAATAACCTAGTAAGAACACATAAACTAGAATCAAATGTAATAAACAAATTACCTACTATAAAACACATAATAATGACACAAATACTTAAAGCAGTCACTAAAATATTCATTAGGGGTCACAGTTAAGAGTCCAGAATCCTCCTTTTCTAGAATACTGGGTTAGAATAAAATGAACCTAGACTCTTCCAGATGTGTCCCTTTTCATCCCCCCTGTCCTCTATAATCCCCAAGCTAAGTGAGACTTCCGCTGCATACCTGCCAAACAAGGAGGAAGGTAGAGAGAACAGGGAGCGCAGTTGGGGTAAACAACGATAAGTGCACCAGTCCCGCTGTCAGACACTAATATCGTTACACTAAAATGCCACTGTCAAGTGGATGTAATTGTACTTCCTCAGTATACACTTAAACAACTCGAGAGAATAATGATATATTTGCTGGTATGTGAATATGATAGCAATTATTTTCCAAATCAAAATTTGTCATGTTCAACTAGGGTTTTAAATAACACATTTTATTCCATATTTTATAAGTAATTTTCGTTTGAATTTAATTCATGTTTAACTCTCCTGGACTCTGTGATATTTAATTTATCATTAGAGCCCATTGAATTCTAGTTTTTATTTTTACATTATTTTAAAACTTATGAACGTTTGTTTAATTTGGAGACACTTAATTGAAACAAAAAAAAAAATCTTTAGTGCTTTATTGAAATCCATACAATTTAATTTGACATGAAAAAAAACTTTAGGCAACTATTTATTGAATTTTAGCTATACTACAGAGTGATCCATTAATAATAATAATAATAATAATAATAATAATAATAATAATAATAATGCTCGATACAATACTATACAAACATAGACATACACATCACACTGAGATTTAGGGATTCCCAGATTCCCATTCCCACTGAATCATATTGTCACCACCCCCTCTTATCCCTTTTAACTGTGGGCCTGGAATCTGTCAGGATGTATGTGGTTGGGGTTAAGGAGGAGATGTTATTGAATACTTGTGTGGGTTCGCAATTGAAGTTAGACTTGGCTTTTTAAAGAGGTTTATTAATACTACTCTATCTATTACAAATGTGAAGTTATTTGCTATGCGCATAAACGGACCTCCGCTAACACACCTTCGTGGCCACTCTGTAGATGACCGTAACGGCTTTGCAAATTAAATGAGGTATATACGGAATGAATGTTTATCTTATTTCAATATAAAATTTTGTAGTGATCATATAGTGGGTTAAATTAATTAAAGAAATCATATATTTAAATTTATATTAGAAATTCACTCGATACACGTCACACGTCTTATTTAGTGTGAGAGTGGCCGTCAACCGATTTAAGGTGAATTACAATATCCACGGCCTAGGCGTGATATAATATAACTACTACGCGCTATCACGCCTGATTATTTTTTATTATAATAATTATATCCGCGGCGACTAACTGAGCGACTAACGCGAGGTGTCCTTCAAAGGTTCACAAAAATATGACACCCCAGAGTTCACCTGGGAGCGTCCTTGGCCGTAGCCCGGTGAGACAAGAGTACTGAGTCTCCTAATCGACTCAACAGATAATATTTTTTAAATATTGGGAAAATACTCCCATTGGTCCTCAAAATCCAACATGGACGAACCTAACTATCCCTCGGACCGTTAGCACGGTCCCAGACAAGGGAGGAAAGCAACCCCTCCTTAATAGCTTTTAGGGCACTATTGTTGTTGGCGGAGACTCTCACAATTTTCTGGCTAACAGGCTATTGACCTTCCAATACCCCGTTACTGCCTACAGGGTTGCTAATACATCTTATTTTATAACGTTCATAAAGAATTGCATCACTATTACAAATGTGAAGTTAGAACGAAAGAACATAAAGTATATTAGGAAGCATGTGATAAAATGAGTTGTTATGAGGTCTAACCAATGGCCTGTCTGACTCTTAGGTGGTCTCTACACGGTCACTGAACTAGGTTTCCTTTGCTCGATTGACAGCCCCCTAGACTGGTACCGAGATGAACCGGCGTATTAGCACATTTAGCCCCGAAACTGGCAAAGTGACCCCTTTCCTATGATGTTCTGTAGTCAGCCACGAGGGGATCAATCCCCCTCATTTTAACCGAGGCCCCGGCCTGGTTTCTCATTAAAGGATGCTGATAACACTTTTGTGGTCAGCTCTTCTAGTTTAATTATTTATAGAATAATCATAACACCCTCGCAACGTTCGTCTTGTCATTCACAACTCATAACATACAATATTACACAAACATGACTTCCAATTGAGGCCGACCGGTTACAATATAAAATAAAATATATCTCTACTATATACTATATTATTTGAATATAATCTCTAAACAAAGCACTACGTAATAAACAAGATAAGAACTTGGGCTGTAAATTCTACTACTATTCTATTTTCGATCATACCTCTGCCTATTTTCAGCCCACATCATAATTGAAGTCTAGAAATATTTTCCTCCGTTGTCCTTTTGTTCCTTTATGAACTCTAGAACATGCATTGAACATTCATGCTTAAATGTTTACAAAGATAATATATTTTGAAATAAGACTTTAATTAATGACAAGCTGTTGCCTTGCTACTTATTTCTTAGTGTCCACTATGGGTCTTTGTACAAAATAGTTTAAGATGCACAGTTTTTCTAATAACTAGGCCACTTTTATCTTCAACAAAAATATCGGCTATGTTTGATATTCAGAGTTAATGTATTTTATATTCAATTTTTTTAAATTAAAAGACATAGTTGCACTTAAATTAGAGTAAATAATAGGATTTTTGTACTTATTATATAAGAAGGAATTAATATTTAAATTACCAAAATTGATAACTCAGATATTTAATCATTTTCATTATTACTCCATAACACAGCATTAAAAAAATATATATTTTGTGCATGGTGTGTTCTATGTATTTGTTTCATTCTGTGTGATGGAAGCTTATAAATACAGTTAATTTGTTTAGTTTAAACTATTTGTATATTTCTTTACCAATGCCCATGAAATTTATAAAATATTATTAGTTTCTGATAGTTACTTAATTTGAAAACATATTTTCAATGAATAATGCATGTTTTCCCTTCTTGTGTAGAATCCCAGATGGCAAGGCACCCCGTTTCCCGAAGAAGCCAACAATCCGTCAAGATGGCGATATCCTGGTAATGGAATGCATTTTGGAAGCAAATCCAGTTCCAGAGATTACATGGTACCAGGGAACCAAAGTTATTTCTGATAGCAATAGAGTCCGTATGTCCAGGAAAGCAACAGGGAAAGATTCCTATCTTCTAACCCTTGAAATATCCAACCCTACAAAAGAAGATGGTGGTAACTACAGATGTAACGCCTTCAACAATTTTGGCGAAAGCAACGCCAATATAGCCCTGAACTTCCAAGGTAGGTGGCAGTAACCGGTATAGTATCACAATTAATATAATATAGTGGGTGTCTTGAATAGTGGTTATTTTTTAATTTGGTCATTCTTAAATTCTGTTTGTGTATTATCTTCTTTGTTTCGTTTTATCTCTGTTAACCTAGTTTGGTTTGAGTTTTATCCACTTCAATATCTTTTTGAGTTATTCTTCATTCTGTATATTCAAAACCAACCTCTAATAATAATTGAGCTCTCTCATTTTCAGTTGCATTCTTTCTCCGCATGTCCTAGGGTGACTTGAAGGTGGTACTCGCGACCAAGCATGCCCAGATCTTCTCCCATTGCACACGCTGTCACATCTTTCACTACCAGCTGTCAAGCATTATTTAATGTCAACTGGGTTTAATATAATATTGTTAGCAGTAGCCTGTTTTAGTTTACAGTAAATTAAGTGATGAATGGTTTGAATGTTTCCTTTTTATTTTGGTTTAGAGTAATAATGCTATTTCTCCCTTATTGTACAGTTTTTAAAATGTGATTTCACGACCCATTTTCTAAAGTGAAATTATATCAAGACATGTTTTTCTTTTGTCACAGGTGGGGATGATGCGGGTTTTGCACCATCATTTGTCGAAAAACCGAGAATAATACCAAACGAAACTGGCACAATCATCACAATGAAGTGCAAGTGCAAGGCGAAACCGCAACCCGTTGTGACGTGGTACAGAGGAACAACGATCGTTAAAGAATCTTCGAAAATAAAAATTAGATCTTTGGATAAAGAAGATGATAGTTACGAACTCACTCTTGAGATACAGGTAATTGAATTAAGTTATCTAATTCTTAAACTTTTTCCTAATTTAATTTGTTATATAATATATTTATATAATTGGACGTCCATCTATAGGGGCCTTTATTTTTTATTTATCAAATTTTAAAAATGTTAAATACTTATTGATTTCCAAAGAGAAAGTATGCCATCATAATTGTCTATGAGAATATTCCTTGTTTATCAATAAGCTTCTATTGAGCAATATTTTTAGGATAGAATATGTTAATTTATATTAGTATGTTTTACAAAGGTATTATTAATGACTTATTCTTATTATAAGGAACACGGTTTATAGGAACTGTACCTGCATTAGCGTGGGGCTTTAGTGGGAAAACATCATTGATAAACACTTATGGAAAATCACCTAAAATGCACACTTAGAGGAACCAAACAGTAGTCTTCCCTGGAAACAGAGACCTAATTTAGTGCGAGTATAACTTCTCACACTTCTTTGCCATTGTTGCAGGCAGCATCATATGTGGTCAAATTAAATATACCACTAATGGTGAACTTAATCAAAAATCTCTAATAGTTAGGAGACACTCACACTAAAGTAATATTTTGATAAGTTTTAAGAAGCCAGTATTCATTGTAGGTGTTACTAAAACTAGGGACAAAAAATAAATACACTAAAGATATGAGGAACACTCACTTTATAAGTGTTAAAATAGAGGTAATATATATATGTTTTTAGCGCCGCGTTTTACTACTCGTTTGGGTTATATGCTCGAGGTTATATAACTGAATTATTATTATTATTATTATTATTATTATTATTATTATAAGAATGCCTAGACCATCTATTAAATAACAAGTGCTGATTACTGTCAGGAATTAATTAAAATCTTATTTTACCGAATATTTTTAATCGTAAGGAATAAAGCATTTTTGAGAAGATTAGATATTTTAAAACAATCCCAACTTTCCTTCTCTTACGGTCGCTTAAATTCACTATTTCAAAATCATATGTAAAAAGAGATAAATCATCTAAATTTTATTCCATTTGGAACAAATTTGGCTATCTCCTATTTTGTGAGACAATTCGCAACAAACAAAGAAAAAAATTGCCTTACCATAAAAATGCAAATTTTGGTAAATACGAAGCTGCCCATCCACTTATAAGAAAATAATGTGGGAACCCATGAGAAAGGAAAAAACAAAACACTTTACAGAACAAACTAAGAACCAACACTATTAAACATAAAATAAGTATTATTTTAAGGTGGTGGGAAGGCAACTTCATGGAAGACCTGAACCCTCTTTCTTACAATGTTCTGTCAAACATTCATACAATATCATTCACAATTACACACTTGTAACTGCCCCCTACCCCCAAATATTTAATATTCCTACACCTCTTATTATATGTAACAATGGTGTTCATAAAAACAACTATAGCAATATCATTTCTGCTAAGCACATCCCAATAAACCATACTTAAATCTATTTGGGAATATCAAAAATCTTTTGCAAGCATTCTATAAATACAAAATTTAACAAAAAATCAGCTGTAGCCGACAAAATACATTGCTACACTAAAATACTTTCAATTCTCAGAAAAATGTTTATAAAAATTAATTGCTAATTGCTTAGTTAATCTTATGTTAGGTCAAGAGTTTCTACTGTTTTAACACCCTCAAATTTACTATCATCATAACCTAAGCTCATTGAGATATGAAAAGAGTCTCCTTGGAAAGAATGTAAGATTAGTACATTCTGACATCCCCTGGGCAATAGTACATTGGTACTGGCTAATATTCCCACAAACTGGTATATGTGGGATGTAGCCCAAACATGTATAAATCAAAATAATAAATATTTTGGTATGCTAAAAAAGTGGAAACACTCATGAATTCCAGATTAATATATTCTCTAGTCCCAAACATGCTATAAATTTAAGCCAGCGTGGTTTTATTAAATTAGATAAAGGAAGACGTCACTGAATTAAATTCAAGTTGAATTCACTGAATCAAATGTATGGGAATAGTACTGAATAAAATTAAATTTTGTATCATCCAATTCTTGTAAAGAAAATATACTACAACGTCTATAGTATGTGCACTAGCCAAATATTTGATGCTATAAAAGGCACATATTGGTTGTAAAGATAATGTATTATATATATATAAACCTAAATATAAGGTGATTGGGTAGTACTACATTAGTGGAAGAAGTATTTTTCACTGGTCAGAGCTTAGGATGATGATGATAATAATAATAATAATAATGATGATGATGATGATGATGATGATGATGATGAGAAGAATGAATACTTTTTAAGACCAGTCAAGATAAGAGTGGGAATATCACAATATATGTTTAGTAGTTAACTATTATTTTTAAGATAAAAATATGCCACTCCAATAATAACTGCATCTAAAATAATACTCTATATACAAATATAATTTTGGCTAATCACATGAACATACAATTTGATATCAGTATTCACTAATGGATATGAATTTTAAAGGACTAGTTTCTTAGAAATAAAATAATCTGACTATAGACAAAGCCAAAGGAATAATAATCGTTCAAAATTATTTTGACTCCATAATGAAATATTCTGAAAATTGAAAAATGACACCTGGACATGGGAGTCGAACTCGGTACCTTTGACTTAGTATGCCAATACTCTTACCACTGAGATATCCAGGATTCGTCCTGTGCCCAGGGTCATTCTTCACTCATATTTTAAGGTATAGTCTATGATGAAAGTGTGGAAATTGTCGGCTACAAATGTGTGATTTTTAATAAGATCACAAACTATCAGATAACGCGGCCACCTTCGACTCGGTAGTTGGCATATTGCTGCCACTTGTACAATTATTATAACTGTAAGGGATTGCATATTTATGAATCAAATAGCCAAAGCTATTATTTATGCTTAAGCTTAAGTTTATCATCTGTAAACATTTAAAAAAAACTTTAATCTGAACCCATATCTTCATAATTTCTAAATAATAATATCTAAGTCTTAACTTATATTTCTTTACCAAATAGGGCAAAAAATCCCTTCAATATCTTTCAATGGTTGCCAGGCTACTGCACATTACATTTGTAAGCCAACTCATTCATGCTAGAGCAATAGTTTTTATAAATCATGACTCATATAGAGAAAGTAAAATAATGGACTTCAAAATCAGGGTAATATTTCAATCTAAATATATTTATGATTAACACTATATAATTATAACTTAATAAAATATATTAGCACATTGTTTTATGGAGTTTTAATCAAATCCAAATACTTCACTCAAACTATTACGAGCAAGTTTATTTATCAAATATCTAGATTTCAATTTCTTGTGCGAAAAATAAATATATCCCTAAAATAATTTTTGAAACTAAGGTTCCATAAATAGCCTATTCTTTGTGTAATAATTAAACTTAGAAATGTTATATTTATTTTGAATATGTGTGGAAAATAAATAAATGTTTCCCTTTGGGACTTACTATTTTGTTTTTGTTTAATCAATGAATAATATATACATATAAAGGGTCGACATATTAGGTATACATTTTGCCTTAAATTTATAATCTACATTTTAAATAGTATTTTATTTATATTTTATTTGTTTGTAAATATATCAGTAGTGTTAAAAAAAATATGCTCAAGAAAATAGAGTAATTCTTTCTCTAACACACAAATAATTGTGTCATTGATATAATTACCTTTATTTTCCCAGGATCCTGCAGGCTCTGACGGTGGTACATATCGTTGCCATGTCAAGAACGAGTTTGGAGAGTCAAATGCTAACCTCAATCTGAACATAGAAGCAGAACCGGAACCTGAAGGAGATGGCCCAACTTTTGTTCAAAAACCTCGTATTATTTCAGAAAGAGGAGGCAAATTGGTGATTATGGATTGTAAAGTTAAAGCGACTCCGAAACCTACTATAATTTGGTATCATGGTGGATCTGTGCTAAAGGAATCCTCCAAGCTTTCTATGTCTGTAGAGGAGAAAGATGATATTTATTACATTAAATTGGAATTAAAGGTAATTAATTATTTATGAATCATATAATATAATTATATTAAGGCTACACATCTTAATATCACACGGTTGGAATTTGGTCTTTGGAGATGTTGCTGATAAACTTTGTTTATCAAACTAACCTATTGACAAGTCAATTTATTAATCATCATACATCTGACACAACTTTAAATATTATACTTTATTTTGGTTAAAATATCGATCGAAAATATTCATGATACTCTATAAACTAATGATGAACACTTTGTCAATCATTTTATTTTAATTTTCATATAATACCTAAAACTGTATTATCTTTTATTTTCACCGAGTCTTACTACTCATTCGAGCTATATGCCTATGTTAGTGTAAGTTATGAAGAAGGTTGAATCTAGAGGAATTGTACCCTCATTTTTGTGGAAGGTGAGTGGAAAAACATTTAAGAAAAACTTTAGTTCAACCGAAAGCGAATCAAAGTCCAATCTCCTTACCATTGGCATTCTAGTCTTTTGCAAGAGTGACACCCTAGATCATGTAGCTAACGAAGTGGGTATTAATAATGAAATGTTATTATAATATTAATTTAATATCATATTATTAAGATTGAAAAATGAGACATGAACACAGGAATCTAATCTGGGACTTTTGGCTTACAATGCCAATACTCTAACCACTGAGCCGAGTCATTTTGTGTGAAAGGTCACTTTCCACTCATATTAAGGCAGAGTCCGTGATGGACATGCGGAAATCGTCAGATGAGTGATCAATCAAGATCCCATTCTATCAGATAACGCGGCCATCTTTGATTTGGAATATCACCGAGTCCAGGTGTCATTTTTCAATTTAAAGAATATGATATTAGATGCAGCTATAACCATACAAATATAATAGCTTGGCTGTTTAATCCTTGTTCATATAAGTTGAAAAGTTTTTTTTTTAATCCATGTATTATATTTTATTAAATTGTTCCAACAATAATAGTATTTCCCTTCATTATTTAAACCAATGAAATTGATTTTCTACTAGATATTTAATATTATTTTAGATAGTAAAAATAAGGTTATTATAAAATAAAATATTTTTTTCTGTTGATTTTTATACACACAAGGAGTGTACTTCACAAATTAAATCAAATAAAAAAGAGTTAATTGTTACATAAGTTATTCAAATTTTGGTATATGTGCTCTCAATCATATGTTAACCCTTACAACTTTTATTTAGTTAAAGATGTATAAAATTATTTTTAATAAGCTCTATCAAATGTTTGCATATTTGAAAAATATATTTATTACATACTCAAATGTATAAATACTTTTGTATAACCTATTAAATATATTAAAGTTACAATGTTTTCTTTAACTGTCAATGTTTGCTTGCCTGAAAAGCTTATTTCAACAAAAAAATATAATGGATGAATGAAACCTCTTTTATAATTAATTGTACAGAACTAGCAAAGCTTTGAACATGAAAAAATATTATTAATTTGATTATATATCTAAATAGTATAAATTTATTATATTGTGATAATAATATAGCGTAAAACTCCAATGGGAAGTAAGACTCGGTACTAAAAAATAATAATATTATTGGTAATATTTTATTATATTAAACAAATGTATATCAAAAATAATTAAAATAATATTGAATAATGACCCTGAGAAATGGTATGAATCATGGATAGCCCATCGAGAGAGTGTTGGTGTGGTTTCTCATATTCAAGTGTCATTTTTCAATTTAAGAATGGGAAAAACATGTGTTTTTAAGTCAATATGAACATTTTGTTAAGCTGATTTAATAAAAAATAGGATAATTTGTTCAGTCAAAATATAGTATTCTATCTATGAAATTTAAGTTCTTTTTTCATGGCTAGGAAGTACTTGACCACGCAAATATAGGAAACTATAGGACTTTATGCCATGTAGGCCTACTAATCAAGCTAATAGTTTATCCCATAAGTTAACATATCTTATTGTTGGGGTCACATTGCTTTATAAAATTAAATGTTCATTTTACTGTTTAATCTAGCATTGTCTCTGTAAAATAGTATATGAATTTAGTTTCTTAAAGTGTGGTTTTCAATCTTCTTTCTTGTAAAGTTCTGATGCTAATAAATATGTATTATTTTCATGTAACCTTATTCACTTTGAAATGATAGCTAAGTCATTATGATATTTGATATTATATCCTACTAAAATAAGCTAGGAAATAGGCCCTACCTATCGTTTACAACATCATATACCAGTTTTAGAGCCAATAAAAATAAGTTTACATTACTTTAATATGTCAAGTATCTAAGCTAGCCTTAAATCAATTCAATTATGTAGAGTTTTTCGAACTATTTGCCGAAAGGGTTCAGAAAACATCTGTATAAAATTTCTTTAGATTCATTAAATTTTAAAATTCGGTATTATAAATGTTACTAAACAGAAACCCATACTCAAAATTTGTATTGATATCTGACATATGACAAGGATTAAAAATAACTACGATGTGGAGCATCTGCAAGTGTACCAAATTAATTTAATAATTACCTACCACTTAACAATGAAGATTTAAACTGATTCAAGAGAACGTTCATAGCGTCCCTCCATATTCAACATCTAGAAACCCGCTCCGGTGGCCGCATGGTCTAAGGTGTTACTCTCACAATATAATAGACTTTTGCTTATGGGGAGATTAATGTTTGAATCTTGGTCGGGTGCACTGAAGATGGTTTTTTACAAAATTGTTTTCCACTCTCCATCCATGCAAGCACAGATTGCCTCAAAACTCTGATACCAAAATAAAATAAATGAATAAATTGCATGACTTTTCTGATTTTTTGGACTGCAAACTTTTTTTAGCACCTCGTCTTACTACCTTTTCATGTAATATATTTATGTAATATTTACGCTAATGGCTTTAAGGATTAAGAAGGCTATATTTGGAGGAAGTGTAAACAAATTTTCATGGGGAGAGTGGAAGGTCACCCTCATTACACCCAACTGAGATTCTAACCTCAATTTCCTCATCGTCGGCAGTCTAGTTTACTGTGAGAGTAGTGTGTTAGATCATGAGGCCTCTGAAGCAGGTGTAAATTTTGTCCAAAGCTTTTGATTTCCAATTGATGTATTCATCAAAACAACCCCATAGTAGTTAATGAACTTCTTTATAAAAGATAGGTATTATAATTTGGAACTTATATTAATAAAATAGCGTTTTATTTACTTTACATAATACACAATATATTGTGTTATGTGTACTGTCTAGTTTTAAAGTGTCCCACTTCCGATGAAAGTTTGAAAACTTCTAATAATCAATTTGGACGGGTATTTATTGAAAGTGTCAGTTGAAGTCGGCATTACCATTTTAAAATATACATTAATTTATATACATCTTAATCATACTGTAGTTGATTTAATTGGGTTTTAAAGATAAAGTTATATAAATATATATCAATCAAAAAAGGGTTTGTTTATTTACACCAGCATTTAGCCTGTACCTAATCTGTAAACTAAATTTACCTGCATATTTTAAAGCCCCCTTATATTTATAATAGGAGACTTGTAATAGCAAAATCCTAGATTTAACACTGAATTTAACATTAACATCAATTTGTATCAAAAGGATTAATTTACCTTTTTCTGTGTGTTTTGTTTCCAGGACCCTGGAACAGAAGATTCGGGTCTGTACAAGTGTAACATCAAAAACACTATGGGAGAACTTAACGCAAATCTTACTCTCAATATCGAAAGTAAGCTTTTCATATGTCTAGATAGAATCACATTGTGCAAACTTAAATACTGTTCTTATGACAGTAATACATCATATATATCACACACTAGTGGTGTTATAAATGTTTATAAAATATCATATAGACATCTTTAATAAAATAATACAAAGTCTTAGATAACTTAAACATCTTTGTAACAAATATAATTTAGATTCTACACTAGGCCAACTTGTTACTCGTTCCATCTTTCCTTCATTTTCAGACATCCAATACTTAAATTGTCAAGATGGACATATTAAATTAATACAAAGCAAATCTTATATGATAGTGTATTTAATATTTAAAGTAATATATATATATATATATAACTTTAAATATCAACTATATATATATATATATATTTTTCACTCAACAACGTTTTGTATCTTAATGGTCAAAAGTACATTTTCAACTTTAGTTAATAAATTATACAAAATGAACATAAACTACATTAGCACCCAGTGTTTTTTTTAGATATATAAGTTTATTCCAATAGCTTCTAATACATGTTATCACAAATTATCTAAATACAACTAACCCTTTTTCAGCTGTAGCATTATATTTTTCTTGGTCAATCACTGAAGATTTTATCAGAACACTATTGAAAATTTGGCCATTATTACTTATGAGGTTAGTTATGAAACCTCTAAGGGTGCACAGTGGCAAAGTAATATGTGCTCACGCCGACAGAGTAGCCTATAGGTAACTAACAGTTTACCATTATATCGGATACTGGTGACTACACTGTATAGCATCCCTGAGGGATCTGCATGGCTGCTATTGGAATAAACCTTTGTTATTTTCTGGTTTTTTGTGTTGTCAATCTTCTTTTAATTATGAAAAATTTTGCAACACTGGTTCTTCAATGTTGCCAGTAGCTCCTTCTTACCCCAGCACACCACTACCGAAATAACAGAAAACGAGGAGATTTGTCAACAGTTAACTGAGAGAGAGAGAGTGAAAATAAAGCTTTTCTCCATAATACATACATGTGTGGTCTCTATGCAGTGGAGCTTAGTATCTAACCATACCATCAGGAGAAAGTTTTATAAAACAAACTAAGGGATGAAGGTGTTTTGGCTTGAAATATATAACTTGGCAATTCATTAGGTATACCAGTAGTTTCAAGCCTTTTAAACGTTATACAAATATATGATTAGGAATAATATGTTGCTTGGATACTATGCTGTTTTTATGTAAAATTTGAATAAAAGGTACCAATTCTTACAATAGAATTCGTCATTATCTAATAAAGTGGAACATAGCTAGGCAGTCAACAAATATTAACCTAATATAAATAATCGACGTGTATACATATTTCGGTGCCCAGGTCTAAACCTTTCTCGATCTGGGCATTAAGAGAAGTTTATTATTTCTTTTTGGATTCGTCATACTAACCAACTGATACTAGGAGTTGAGTGTTGATCCTAGGAGTATATATGGCTAGTTTTACATAATAAAATGTTTTGGAGTGTTTCTACCCTCCTCCCTCTCTGCCCACCTGAGTAACGAATAATTCGAATACGTAAACAGCTAGAATGCATTCCCATGCCAAAAATAATAGTTTAACATATATTCAAACAAACAAAAAAATGTCTGGTTAGTAAGAAAATGTAAGTTTGTTAAAATGCTCAAAGGCTTTTATTTATTATAAATTATATATTCCCTAATATTCTATGATACTTGCTCTTTATGCTTGTTTTGAATCTGAAACAATATATAAACTCATCACTAACTACTTGTATTCATTTACCTTTAGTTATTCCTGTGATAAAGGAGAAGCCAAAGGTGACCAAGATAATCAAAAAGAAGACAATTATCGTTGAATGTAAAGTGGAATCAAAGTTCGCACCTCAGTGCACATGGTTCAAGGAGAAATCAGCAGTTCATGAAGATTCAAGGCATTTCGTTCGCATCGAGCAAGTTAGAGAGGTAAGGTTGTGAAAATGTGCTGGTTTAATTACCATGGATTATTATAATAATTTTTATATTATATTACTTATGTTAATGTACTCATTTTATTGGCCACTCGGTAACACAAAATACAAGCATAAACATTATCTTAACTGGCTTTTAATTATTGTGATTAATTCATACATTAATTACCTAATAATATGTTACTTAAACATATCATTCTTTCCAAGAGTTAATAATTCCTTCATTGTAAAGAAAAGCTATACCATTGTTTAATATAATATTTTTTAGAAAAATAAACATAAATATGTATAATATACACACTCAATATTATTTATATTTAACTTATTTTATGGTGTCTTAAATAGTATTACATTTTTCCTTCATTTCCACAATATTATATTAGTGAATCCTTGTTTTAATAAGAGCAATGAAACCTACGCTACATCTGCATCATGTAGGGTCCAATCTTTCTTTGATATATTTAATGGTATTGGTGTCACAACACATTAAATGCATAACACACCTGTATTGGTAATGGGCATAGTTCGGTTGTTTGTGGTCTGACGTCAATGCTTTATCTTTCTATTTTGTTGGGATTGTTGTCATTTTCTTCTGGACTATTCACATATAATTTGACTTTAGGTGATAGGTTCAGATAATATAATACATGACGCTACGATGAGCTGACAATATCCTTTGTTTTGTTTTATTCCACAAAAATTAGAGATTAAAATACTTGCTTTATAACACGTGGCAATATAAAGGTTCAAGATCTATGTCAAGAATGTCAATGCCACCTAAAGATATTACAAGTCATTCTCTTCTTCACCTTGACAAGACCGATTCGTTCCCCCACTTGGGTGCATATTCCTCTCTCTCAAGCACTGTATCACGGTGATCACACCAACCACCTGTCAATGATGTCAATGATCTCACATTATGGCATGTTTATGAGAACAACTAAATGTTTACTAACAAGAATGCTTCAAAACCTCACTTATTCACACATGATTCAAAGTTGTAATCATATTGTTGATTTTGAGTATATTTGAATGACTTAATAACCTTTTGGTTAAGGTGGGGGCTATAATCATGAAAAACTCATAACTAATAACGAATAGTATATAGCACATAGTGTGCAAGAAATTGATATACATTATTTAAAATGATAGCGTTTATAATTGATACATAGTGAATCATGCACATTGTACTGAGTTGAAATAACTTTAACCTCCTATACATTTTGCATGGAGTGTAGTAGTATAGATAATCATCGGATTTGAGACGTATCAGCCATTGAGAATACAAGGAGAAGCTCTAGCCAACTAAACACAACATTACATAGCAGACCAAAATTTGCATATATGTTAATGTTTAAAATGGCTTGTGATAACCCTACTTGTTTATTATTAACAAATATTCTTTGTTTTATTATCAATGATGTTTTTGGTCAATATGATTGAAAATAAACAATAAGAAAATTGGAGTCAAATAAAAATTGAATTTGATTTAATACTACAGACAGAACATAAATTAGGTTAAATTCATGTTTTAAAAGATACTGTTTAGTTAATGTTATATTTTAAATGAATTCATTATTAAAGTATTTTTATAGACATCTAGATATGAAAAGAAGTTAAACCATTTTTTTATGAATAAAAGACAATCTATTTAAGTAAGACTTTATATACTATGTTTCAAAATAAACCACTTAATTGTTATTATTACTTGTGAATTGTTCTCCATGCACTACTTACTGTTAACCATGCACTATGCATGAATATAAATCCAGCCTAAATAATACATTGTAGGGGTGGCCATATATAATACAATGCTTATGTATCTCTTTGTGGAACTCCAAACTACTGTCTCCATGTTTTATTCAAATACATTATATCCATAACAAGCAGATGTATCTAGTACCGTCACGTACTATTTATCTACTATGAACATATATTACTTTGTAATATGGTTTTGCTGCTCGGTTTCTTGTCTCGTCTCGGCTGAACCGTGTTCGGTAATGTTCCAGGGAGAGTTTGCTGTTAAATTGGAAATCGAGTCTTGTATGGTCTCAGACAAGGGTGTATACAAGCTTGTCGCCAAGAATGAGAAGGGAGAAGCCACGTCTCAGACAGTTGAGGTGATAGACATTCCAACTGAGGAGGAGGAACCGAAGAAAGGAAAGAAGCCAACATTTGCTAAAGGCTTACAATCTTTGGTAAGTTTAAATTGTGATATTTTTGTAACCACTCACAAAATTGGCTCCAAACTTTTGTAAGCTTTTTATACTAATGATTGGATTAAAATATAAAGGCAGTATTTGATTAGCCTTTTTAAATTGTATTCAGTAGGTTTTTTAAGCAAAAATACTAAGGAAAATTTATTTTCCGTTTGTGTGAATAGTAATATTAATGTGATCTCTTGAGTATATAATTTTATGGCAATATTGTGTTTATTTTTACATAAATAATATTCTTTAGGGATTGGTATGTTTGATACCATTTTTGATATCAGGATATTTTATTCTTGAATTTACTATAAACCATATCCCAATACAATTATAATTTACTTTGTTGCTTATTAAGATAAAATTTATATTTGGGAATTGTTTACTGTTCCTTTTCACCTGCAAACAAATTAAAATATTTGTTATTAAATATTTAACTAAAATAATTTTTTTCAAAATTCTCATGAACAATTATTGTAAAATCGAAATTTTATATTTTAGCTATTGTTTCTAATAAAACTTACCATAATAAACTGAAGGAAGTTTTCCATATTAGATGACATTTTTTCCAAAACTTAAATTGGATTTAATCTGTTTATGTCTCATTAGTATAAATAAATATTTAAGTTCAAACAATATAAAATATTAAGTAATAGGAATTAAAAAAAACAAATTAAGGTCTTTTTGTTCACAAATTAATACCCTTTGTATAAATCTCTACTGAACTATAAAATAATATGGTTGTAAATATAGAGTAATACTTTCACTCTATCATTTTTATAGTAATGGTTACATGATCTTCCAATAGAAATATAGTAAAGGCTAGTTTTCAAACACATAAATGCAGCGAATATATGACACTGCTAGCCTGTCTTAATCCCTAAGCCAAATGAGACCTCTCTCAATATTAAATTGAAATAAGACTACAATTATTGGTGTTCAGTCTTCTATTTTCCTTATTTTTAAAATGATATCACTTATCAGAGGCATTTGAAAAAATAATTTTTAATGTAATAATGCTAAACATCTTTTCAAAACAACACATCATAATTTAAAGCTAGATCATAAAATAATATTTTTTAATCTAGAGATCCTGTAGATTGTTCTAGAAATTCCTTAGCTATAGCTAACACACTGGCTCTGAATTGCCAAGTTAAATAATTTATAAATTTTCTCATTAAGATTTAATTATTTTTTCTACCATTTCCCACTTCTCGTTCTGGTTGATCATAATTGTGTATATATATTGCTATTAATATATTAATAACAATATTGTTGTAAGGGGGAGAAAGGTATAATTTAGATAAAATATACTACACTTTTGGTGAAGGGAGAGTGGATTACTATTTAGGGAAATCTACCCTCAGTACACACTACTGGGATTCAAACCCCCAATTCCTCTATCTTAGGCACTCCGGCCCATTGCTAAAATGACACCATAGACCATGTGACTACTCAGGCAGGTTATTATGGTATTGTGAAACACAGTTTTCTGCATATAATTATGTCCATGTGACTGTGTATTAAATAACTGGAATATTTATGGTATATTTCATAATTCTTGTAACTAATAATTTATATTATTAACTTCCCTTATTTCACTTCCAAAGTATTCTATACAATTGCATGGATTGATAGTAAATTTTGATCAGAATCAAGGCCACATAAAGTCCACATTTCATGTAGGGCTACCTACATCCACAACCAAGGAAAAATATTTAGTTTATAATATTTAGTGTATTTACATTTAATGGTAACTAAGGGCAGAGATTAAATACATTAAGTACTTTGAATTTGTTTAGTATCTAGAAACTTATATAGCACCTCCTCCCTTCAAGTATGTACATTTTAATTGATTAACTATTAAATAAAGGCATACTGAGTGGAGGCAGAACCAGGGGGGTGGGGTTTCAGGGGAATGAATGGGATTTTGGAGGGGCATTACCCCTGTAGATTTTTTTTTTCGCCGTTAGAGTTATCTCATTCCCCAATTGTATTTTGAAATACGATACAATTATAAAAAAAACAAATAGTTTATAAATCTAAAGGCATTTAATTTGAATTAAAAAAAATCACGTGAGGCTCACTCTAAATAACTTTTGGGCCACTTAGGTATATTAGAGTGGCTTTCTGTATTGTATTCCTTACAGGGCGTTTCCTACCCTTTCTACATTAGAAATATTGCTCATTTCCTCCAAATTCAACCACCTTTTCTTTATTTCTTAAGTACGGGAACTACGGAGAGCCCATTCACGCAGAAAGATGCATAGTACTAAAATATGCCTTTATAAAGTACAAGTATCTTGTTGTACCTTGAAATAATATGGGAGGAGAGTCAGGAAACTAATCATGAAGAGATAGGGGTTTAAATCTCAGTCAGATCTACTAGGGCTGTTTTCCCTAAATGGCTTACCACTCTCCTTCCACGCAAATGCCGGTAGATTAACTATAAAATGCTTCCTTCCTCATCCCTTCCCCATTATAGTTATTATTATATACATGCTTATAACCTGAACAGGTGAGATGCAGTTATAAAAGAAAATTGCAACTATATTTCAGCACATCTATATTGAAATAAAAGAGAGTTGGAAGATTAATTTAAAAATTATTTTTATTTTCATTTTGTGCAGCAAGTATTACCAAGAAAGCTAAAAAAAATATGTTTAAATAGTTTCAATAATCATTAATTTTTATATTTAACTTTTCATAGAAATACAATGAATATATATACAGTGACCTGCTCTTTAATTTTGAAGTGGTAGGAGTAGAAATAAAGAAGGCCCACTACCTGTGAAATGGCAAGAGTTGAAATTTAATAATGGGCTCATTACTTGTGAAGTAATAAGAGTAGAAATACATTGATAGGCCCACTACTTGAGAATTGGTAAGGATAGATATACAGTAATAGATCAACTACTTGAGATGTTGTCGACCGAGAATGCAAGTGTTTTATCTCCAAAAGTGTTAAATTTTAAATATTTGGTGCTTATGTCTATTTAGAATGCACATGGTTCACCTGTAGTGAAATTGAGACTACAATATAATTACTTAAGAGCAGGGCCAAATTAAGTCCTTTATAGGCCCTAAGCACTTAAAACAATTTAGGTGCCTCTCATATTATATCTAACTCAAAAATCAACAAATGTAAACCATAAAAAAAAATATTTTTCTAAACAAAACTTATATTTAATATATAATATAATGTTTATATTTGTAAACGCCCACTTTATTTATTTAAAAAAAGTGTTCTATATTTTCTAGTAGCAAAGTCTTTGATTACACCCTCAAAACTAATTTACCTTAACACATCTGCTTCTATACTTGGTAGAAATAAATCATCAAACCTGTCTTGTTACGTAATTGTTCTGTTGAGATTTTTTTTAAATCTATTTTAACTAAGAAAATTAGCATTCAGCTGAGCAAATGTTAATCATTAATGTTAAATATATGTGGAATCCAATATCAACACTTGGGAAGGCACATTCAACATTGTCTTCTACAATTATTATTTTATAAAGTTCTGCATGAGTGAATTTGGTTCTTACAGTTTTTGTTGCACTAAATTTATGCTGCACATAAAAATGAAACAGCTGAAGCTCAACTGCAAAATTATTGTTTAAGTCCTTTGGGTAAGCACTAATCAGCTTTTCACAACCCTAAATTTAAAATTTGCATAAATTGATTTTAAATAATAAAAAAACCTAACCTCACCTTGCCTAACCTAAGAAAGCATCTTGTTTGTTTTTTCCTTTGTATGGTTAGCTGCAAGAAGACCCCATAAACTCGACTTCCACCAAAATGTTAATTGTGCTGCTATTAAAACTATTAGATGGTAAAACCAGGATTATTAAACATAGTGCCTGTTGTCACAGTTTTCGTCATTGTGTGATGACATCCTTGTATGACCGGGAATGATATGAATACCGGCACTGAGAGGTTAGACACAGCAAAAAATGAAATAATTAGGAAGTGCATATCAGTAAGTGCTTATCATGCTCACACGCTTCTTTTAGCAAATTGTTTATTAATGCCTATTGTACCATACAATATTCTGTGGTTTGTTATTTAAATTAGCAAAACAAGCCATAAATTAAACATATATTTCTTTAAGTATCTGGCAAGTCAAATGGGTATTAAACATTAAGTTGTTCATGAAATTTTTTGCAAAAAATATATATAAATTTTGGTCTATGGGTTATTTTGTTGTGTCCCCTTTCTCTTGATGTTCAAAACACTTGCTTAGTGTGCTCAATGGTTAATCTGGCCCTGCTTAAGGGGATAAAAACTCGAGTTGTCCTCTAGTAATATTGGTTTATACACATGGTCAAACTTCATTGCTCTCTTACACAAAAGTGGAAAATTGAACATAGAACACTTGCATTCTCAGGTGACGATGTGGTAATAGTCGAAATTCAGTAATGAGCCCATTACTTGCAAAGTGGTAAGAGTCAATATACAGTAATAGACCCACCACCTGAGAAATGTTAAAAAGTATGAATATAGTAAAAGTTGCGCTAGCTAAGTATTGTTAATAGTATAAATACATTAACAGGCATACTACTTAAGAAGTGTTAAAAGAGTATGAATACAGTGATATTTCGACTAATTGAGAGTTATTAAAAGAGTATAGATACAGTAACAGGCGTACTTCTTGATAAGTGTTAAAATAGTATAAATGCAGTAATAGGTTCACAAATTTAAAAGTGTTAAGAGGTATTTTCTCAGTTTGAATGTTCCAATTAGTTGTCTTTTATGTCTTTCAAATAACAGGTTAATGTATTATTTTGAGGGAAAAGTCAAAAAACATAATTTACTAACGAATAAAAACTAAAGCATACAAGCATCTCTTCAAAATATTATCTAAAAAAAAAAAAAATTGATAGTCTCTATAAAATAAAAGTCTATTTGTATCAGTTTTTTTGTAAAGCATTTTGCGTTGCACATATTTTGTATCACATATAATGAAAACCCTTAAATTCAGAAAATAATATTAGACTAGTGTACATTTCTTCACATGAATAATTATTAAAAAGAGCTTTTTTATTTTAATAACAAACAAATACTATAAATACTATACAAACTTAAATTTATATGACATATTTTATTACCGTTATTTAACCGAAACAATAATTTAATTGTTTATGTTCAGCAGTACTAATATTGCTCTTATTAGCTAAAATGTGTTTAAATGATACTTTGGCTTATTTTTAGAATATTGAAGAGGGCAAGTCAGCAGAATTTGTTGCACAGCTGACAACGGTAGATAAGAAGGCAACAGTCACATGGTACAAGTAAGTATCAATTTAGTTCACTAGATTCATATTTTGATTAATATGTTATTATAACAGTCTTTAGTCAATTAAAGAATTAGAACAAATTTGGATCAACACATTAATCAGCATTATGGTCTGTCATGTGGATAGTTTTAATGACTGAATCTCATCTCCATTATATTTTTTACCATTACATTTTCCATTATGTCCCAGAGTATATGTTTGTGAAATTTATAATACTTAACTTTCTTAGTATTTCCTTCATGGAATGAGCCCTTGAACTTGTTCTAGTATTTTGATTCATTATATTGATCATATCTATTAGTATAATTTGTAAAGCCTAACAATTCACTTCAATGTAAATTAAGATTTTGATTACTATTGTGTGTGTGTGAATCTATAATATTATTTTCAAAGACATAGTAAAGATTGGACTATTAAATGAACCATCTTAATTCGGAATCAATATCACATTTAAATTTACTAAACCATTCTTATTTTTTAGAAATTCGCAAACCATTCGAGAAACTAAGGACATCAAAACATCTTTCGATGGTACATACGCTAGGCTGAATATTACATCCTGTAAAACAGATTATTCTGGTTCAATAAAAATTTTAGTATCTAACGAGTTTGGAAAAGAAGAATCAAGTGCGGAACTAAAAGTAATTGGTAAGTATATTTTAGAGTGACAAAAATAATGTTAAATGCTTAGCAGATAATGAGAGAATGTAAAATAATTAATAAGAACATAACTAACAATCTAATCATATTTGACAAAAATTACTTGATTAGACTTTCTATTTATCATATTTTGTAATAGTTACTGTGACATTAAAAGTGTGAGATGTCAAATAAAATCGCTCTATTAAAAATTATGAGTGCAAACCATTAAGCTATCAAATGTATCATTAATTCTTAAAGATTTACCCATTAATGTGTTACTTATTTCACCAAGTTGACTAATTGAGATAACAAAACATATACATCCTTTTGAAGATTTGTGTCCACAAATAAAGTACCACTCTTTTTTTGCTCAACTGCTAAACGAATTATTATATTTTAATAATATATTTTGATTTACTATTTCAGAAAAGAAAAAAGTGGAGGAAAAGGTAAGTGATTGTTTATTTAATAATGTTAAATATAATATATTAATAATGTTTTATATGTATAGTTTAATACTGCTATACACAAATATATATACATAAATGCTTATATATATTTTTATATAAATATATAGATAAGAATATACATAACATACATATATAAAAATATACATACATAAATATATAAAATATATATGTATATAGTATAAATGTTAACAGCAATGTGTGTAATCCAGGCACACATCTTGCAGTTTAATCCTACAGTTCGCGAGCTACCATGTGTGAGTGAGTTATTATTTACCCCTCACATCACTAGTTGCATAGTAAAGGTATGCCATCAGGGGAACGTTTTTAAAATATATTTAAGACTGTTCACGAAAAAATATAGAACTTAATTATTTTTTTTTCAAAATGTCTGTGATAATTTTAAAATTAAAGTAATAAATTCCAGCAATAAACTGAGAAGTTCTTCTTCACTGTTTATATGGGCTTTTGAACCAAAAACATTTATTACAACCAATGTACACATGAAAGACGGCATGAAAGAACGAAAGTATAGACATTGGGAATGACCTGTTTCGGCTATTCGAATGCTCCAAATGCAGTGCACACAGTACACTAAATAAATACTATGTGTGCTGTTTAGCTGATGCAGGCCAGTAGATGCTTAACTCAATAGCAAGTTTAAATTCTTAAACGACAAAGAAAAACCCTTTCGGTCTTGGGGGAATGTATTTGTATATGTATATGTATATGTATACGTATACGAGTAGGTTTTCATCAAAATCTTGATATTAAACATTTGCAGGATTACAATAATTTCACCATACTCCATTTATATATATAGGATGCTCGGAAACTCAATGTCCAAACTGCATGTAAAGTTAGTTTGAACCAAAAGTAATACAAAATCTCTTCACACTTACATCTGTCAAACGATGCTAATACCATTAAATTTTGTCCAAAGTTTCAGCATACAATGCAGGGAGAGCAAAGGTGTTATAGCATTTATGTACAATATGTTGTATAGGAACTAGGCACGCGGCATTGTACATGTAATAATGGCAAACACTTCATGTGATGTAGGACTGTTAATGATGACCCTCAGAACTTATTCCCATTTCTCGATGGAATGGGTTGTGGTTTACTATTAACTGTGGTATGTTCTGCTGCCATGCTCCAAAGATGTCGAGGTGTGCAGTGCCAAGTGTTTAACTCCTATGCAACCTATTGTACATGCATGCTTAAATAGCTTTTCACTCCCGGCGCTGGATGTCAAAATTTTGAACACATTTAAATGGTATTAACATAGTTTGACAAATGTAAGTGTACAGGGATTTTGTATTTCTTTTGTTTAAAACAAACTCTATGTGCAGGTTGGGCGTTAAGTTTCCAGACAACCTCTATATACATATGATAAACTAAAGATATAAGAAAGTATATATTGCTCTCATATTTTGTCATATTTTCTGAAACTCGTTATAAGCTAAGAGCCATTAATGCCATGGACAGAACTTCTAGTGGACTGCAAATCACTTTAACTCATTTTATTGCACATCCTGTGAAGACTAGCTTTGACCCAACTTGAGAAACTTCAAAGTATCTCTGAGGTAGTCTGCAACAATCTAGATTCTAGGAGAATTTTCCTAAATATTTTGTCCATAGCAAGAGGCTGACTGTCATCTTGAATTAAATAAAACGTTCATAAACAATGAATTTTGTAATACTTGAGTATTGGAGCCTGCTATTAAGGGGAATAGTGTAGATTATGGCCCAGTTTCATAGTCAAATTTAGTACGCCTCAAGTGCGGCGCTATCCTAAGTTCATGTCGACACCTACCTAAACCAGAATGGAATGGGCCAGTTTCCTATGCGAGAACGGCCCATTCCATTCGAGTCGAGGTAGGTGTCGTCTTGTATTTAGGATAGCGCCGCACTTGAGGTGTACTAAATTTGACTATGAAACTGGCCCTATAAGTCAATGTTTACAAACCGGAAATTATGGGAGATGTTTAATAGGTATTGCACAACTTAAAAGAAATTCCACATTAGTGCTGTGTGCTTGACTATAACATATAACGCATCAAACAGGAATTGAATTTTGACTACATAAAGATGGTTTGGTTTTTAAATTTATTAGGGTCTTCCATACTCTTCAAATGGAAAATATGTTTCCACTAGTGATTGCCATATTTATCTCTTTCTAAAAAGAATCTAGTGTGACTGATTTAAGGTATAGGACAATATGGTTTGTTACAGAAAAAAGAGGAAAAAGTAGAGGAAAAGAAAAAAGAAGAAAAGATAGTTGAACAAGAGAAAAAACCAGAGCTTGAGAAAAAACCAGAGCCTGAGAAGGTAATGTTTTATATATATTATCTATCCATGGATTTATTATTCAATTTGATTTCCAGTAAATACTATTAAATAAATAAGAATAAATTATTGATAAATAATTCAATTATGTTAAAGATTAATACATACTATTCATACATATTTATTTGAATATTTAAATTTTCATTTCCTAATACCAAAATCTAAATTTTCTAAAGTCATAGTGAATCTATATTGCTCCACTTAAACGTTGAACACAAGGTAAAGCACCAAATTCAAACACTCGAGACACATCTTGTAACACTTTGTTTTGCTAACTTCAAAGGATGCCATGGAGTCAGATGAGTATGAGGAGGAGGAAAGTGAGGAAGAATGGGACTCTCAAGAGGTACACACACACAAAAACTTACACTCTACCTTTATTGGATTTACTTGCCCATATATAAATTAAATAACTAAATTACAATTAATTGAAATGATTAAGAAAATATTATTAATAAATCATTTTTTAGAACATTTCACTCGCTAGGTTAAGGATGCAAATATCCAGCAGTGACATGCGGTCAGACCATTTATAGATAGGTTTAGCAATTGATTTTTCTTTTTTTTATATATATACAATATTTTTTAAATAATGCTAATAAGTTAATAATTACTAATTATAATAGTAACAATAATAATAATAATAGAAATATATCACTAATCAACAATTCGCAAGTGTTTTAATTCAGTTAAAAATATAATCACAATATTGCTCGCAAACAAAGAGTAGATACAGGTTTCATGTGGCTATTGATAGAATCACTAAGCCATCTAAATATTGTAGTTTTTTTTTATATCTTTGAGATCAATTAGAATTTGGGTTAATGTTATACTTTACTAATCATGGTTGTGATTTTATAGATATTACAACTGTATTAAGTAAGGCCGTCAAAATTGTAAATCTTCTTGGCATTTCTTAGACTGAATTTCAACATCTAAAACCTCATTTAATCAAATTTACAGTTATCCTATTTATTTTTAAAACACAAAAGTTCATTTAGATTTCCAATTCCACTGATGATATGATCTATTTGAAGCTATGTTGTATTGGTCATTAACTCTCTGACTTTTGAATTCACCGCATGTCACTGAACATATTGAATAGGTCGCTTCCAAAGTTTTCAAGTGCTTAAAATACCATTTTGCTTTTTGGAATTTGTATTTTAAAAATCGTAAAATAAACAAATACTTCACTCTTTTTTATGTTACACCAACAGGAAGTCATTGAAAGGAAAGATTTAATCAACACAAAGATTCAAGAAGACAAGGTAATCCAACTTAAATTACACTGACATTTTGTGGAAACTAATATTGCTTCATGCTGAAAAGTAGGAAAGACTTTAACAATAAAATTTACAACAGTCTTACAACTAGCCCAATTTATCATTAATATACAGTAAATACATTATATACATTGACTAATCACTTAATATCAAACAAAATTACTGTTGCTTTTTTTTTCAGATTCATCTTTGCAATATATTCTTGTATTTTTGTACATGACATATATATATATTTACATAAATGTATACTTTAAAACTCTAAATATAATATTGTTTATTCTTTTATTTACAGAAAAATGTCCCGGAGAAGAAGCCGGATACCAAAAAGGTAAATTAATTGTAATAACTTTAAATATTTGTAATATAATCTAGTTGATTCTCTCTATAGTGGCAATGCCAACATAGGGTCATGAGTAAACTAATAGCCTAATTTTTAAAAACTACAATATACCGTTAATAAACCATAAATGTTCTTTTTTATTATTATTATTTTCTCAAGCAATACAGCATGTTAATGCTGTAATGTCATTTAAGTTAAATCATTTTTGATGTTTAATAATTATTTTAAAACCCGCTTTGATGGCCACATTGTCTAATGCGCTACTCTCGCAGTAGATTAGACTGCCAATGACGAGGAGATCGAGGCTTTAAATTAATCTCGGTCGGGTGTATTGAGGGTGATGTTTCCAACCCACTCCCCTCAAAAACTCGGTTACATTTCCTCTAAATAAAACCTTCCTAATCCCTAAATAATGTTATAACTTATTATAAATATTGTGCACGAAATAAAATTTTATAATGTTTTAATAACACACATTTGCAAGTAGTTCACCAAGGGTCATAAAGTCGCACCAACTATTTCTTCTAGGTGTGCAATATTCATTAATTCTGATGGATTATACTTTTAAATTAATTACTTCAGCAAAGCTGGAAAGGAAGAAAGTAAGTAAGTGGAGAGTAGGATGAGACACAAATTCAGTAATAATGTTATTGAAGTGCCTACTAGAGTGTATAATTGAATTAATATGCTAGGGGTGTTGTAATAAATCAATTTTGTTTGAAAAAAAAGGGAAGCGGTTAAATTTTATAGTAAATTGACTAGTTTAAATATCGCTGTATTAGCTTATTTCATCATATATATAGTGGGGCTGAACCAATTTGATGATTAATTACTTGAAAATTAACACTTTAATTCACAAGTAAATATTCACTGGCTAAATAAAAGCAAATTAAATACGATACTTTTTCACTTTTTGAAGTTAATACCACTCAGGTGAACTCCACCGGACGTCAGTCAAACCTCCGAACGTTGTCCCTCACTTTCCTCAGCATGGATTTTCTAGTTGTTACCTCCCAACCCTTTACAATAATATACCAATAAAATTTCCACATTTTTCTTTATCAAATGTAAAATATATATTCCCACTTATTTATGGACATGTTTTTTGCCTTATATCGGTGATTAAACAATCTACATTACAGGACTATGTTAGGACTCTGTTCAAGCACTGGACCAACCATTATGTGTCCTCCAACAATCAATCCAATTATAATATATTATCTACTCTTTCCATCTAGTAAGAATATAGACACAGACCACATAGTGATAATTTATGCTGAATCAATATTTTAAGAATCCAAGCACATCCATTCTAATCAGAATCCAAAAACATTCCTGCTAACAAAAATATATGACCAAAATACAAAGTGTTCGGAAACTCAACATCCGCACTGTACATATAATTTGTTTGAACCAAAAGTAATACAAAATCCTTACACAGTTACATCCTGCAAACAATGCTAATACCATTAAATTGTGTTCAAAATATCGACGTACAGCGCCTGGAGATCAAAGCTGGGCAAGCATGTGTGTACAACAGGTTGCATAGGAGCTAGGCGCGTGGCACTGCACACCTCGACATCTTTGAGCACAGCAGCAGAACATACCATAATTAATAGTAAACAGCACACTAGTCCATCTAGAAATGGGAATACATTCTGAAGGTCATCATTAATGGTACTTCATCACAGAAAGTGAATGCCATGATTAAATATGCAGTGCTGCTCACCTAGTTCCCATGCAACTTGTATACGCATGCTTTCACAACGTTGCTCTCCTGGCGCTGTACGCTGAAATTTTGAACACCATTTAATTGTATTGGCAGAGTTGTCTGGATGTAAGTGTATAGGAATTTGGTTTTACTTTTGGTTCAAACAAACTATATGTGCAATTTGGGAGTTGAGTGATCGAACACACTATACAATGGATAGTTTAATTTTAAATATACAGTAGACCCGCGATTAACCGAGGTAATTGTGACCGAGTCTACCTCAGATACAAAAAACCTCGGATGATATGGAGCGCACCGCACCTTACATTACCTACATAATGTATACAATATTTAACTAATCTATACATTTTGTGTTATTATTTGACACTTTGACAGAATGAGTGCCTTGGTTAACATGTAGCCTCCAATAAGCAGGGCTTGAATAATCGCAAGTCTACTGTATATGCTAATAATCCTTACATTATACAATAAAATATTGATTAACATCTCTATCATAATTTTGATATAAATACACTTTTAGTCAAATGTATCATAGAGTTTTTTTTAGAAGTGTGTCTTACTTCCCGTTCGGGTTTATCTTATTTTTTAATTACACTAATGTGTTAGGGATTAGGAAGGTTGAATATAGAGGAAGTGTATCTACATTTTCATGGAGGTAGAGTGGAAAACCATTTAGGAAAAGTCGGCCATAGTAATCTTGACCTGGATCGAACCCTGATCCCTCCATTTTCAGCAGTCTAGTCTATTGCAAGAGTAACGCTTTAGACCATAGCCACCGAAGCGGGTCTTATGAAGTTAAACACTTATTTTTGAGAGATATCTTCTTTAATTTTGCTTTATTTAAACGATTTAAATTTACAAGTGAGAACATGCAAATGGACATAATCTTATCCTTGAGTATTTGTCATCCTCAAATTGTTTTCAAAGAATCTACTAAAATTAATACTTACTGTTATTTATTTGTTTGCTAAAATATAAATACAAATATAAACTTTTAATTTATAAAAATAATATTTGTATGCACAAAATACACTTTTTGACTCGGATAAATTAAAAAAATTATTGTAACTTCAGTCTTTTCTCAAATTATATGCCATTAGCAGATACTAGAATAAATTGGAATGATAAACAAAAAATTATTGATTTTTAATATATGTCCTATATTTTATATATAAAACACTATTGTTTTTAACAAAACAAATGAAATAACAAGCATTAGCTATTTTATAAGACACACAATAGAATATAAGTCCATATATAATTAAATAACTAATGATTTCTAGCATTTTGAACTATATTAGAAATTTTCTATAGAAATAAACATTTTAATGAATAATATGAGCCCCTAACTAATTTCACAATAATTGTATTTTTTAGACTGAAGTTGAAAAGGTGAACGAAGTTAGCAAGACTGTAGAAGAGAAGAAGTCAAGCAAACTAAAGGTGAGGAAAAAATTCTTGTTATTCTAATGCACATTGGTTCAGTATAGCCGGTACAAGATAGAAATATTCAAATACTTACATACTGTCATTCATTGTTTTAATAGTCACCACAATTGATGCCAGTTTGATTTTGTGTGGGGATGCGGTTCATGTGACACAACAATTCTAATAAGTGTGTGTTTTTACATAACAGTGTTATTATTATTATTATTATTATTATTAGCACCGCGTCTTACTACCCGTTCGGGCTATACGCACTTACGCTAATGTGTAATGGTAGGGTGATTGTGATATGAAATGTTGGACCTACAGTTTAACGTGAAATCCAAACCACGGTGGAGGCCTGGCATTCCCCACATTCACAAGATATCTTGTCAGAGGTGAAGGAAGGGTTTGGTAATCAGATAAATCTGTGCCAGGACCGGGGATTGAACCCCGAACCCCAGGACAGAAGTCGGACACCTTACCCCTAGACCACCAGGTCACCATATAACAGTGTTGTAGTTCCATAACCATGAATAAAGTTATTATTGCAGTATTTAGTTCCAACGAATTTCTCCTTTATCATCATCCAAATTATTATATATTTTTGGATGTATATAGTAGCGAGTATCAATGGTATACATAATTGAATGTTTATTAAATAGTGCAAATGACGGTCTTGTATGATAATATCCTTGAAATTGACACACAGAAATTTATTTGCATCGTCGAAAATATTCTAAATTAAACTGAAAAAATATCAACAAATCCCGAATAACTATCTACCAAATATTCTTGCAGGAAGGCTCACACCATGAATTATTTTTATTAATTTGTTGTTCTTTTAATACCTCCATAACTTTACTGTATTTGTGCATCGATGCCCACTAGGCACTATACTATTTGTTCATTTTCTCAAACCAACCTACTGTCAGGCATTATGTCCATTGCCTTAAAATGCTGTTCAATATGGTTTTTTAGACATCATTCAGACTTATAAAGTAAAAAAGTCATTTAAAAATATAAATTTTGCTTATTATAATATTTAATACATAACAATTTTTATAATTTTGTTAACAGTTTATATAAAGGAGAATAAGCTAAGAAGATTGCCATTTTAATGTTTACTTTTTCACATGATTAAGTTTCACTTAAACAATGTTTTGAATAACAAAAGAGGGCCTTAATATGCTATAAATTTCCTTAGTATGCCTACTTTTATCTGAAAGGGTATTAATGATTTAATTGACATATTCAAGCCACTATATTCAATCTTTGTACTTCAACTGGTAAAGTTCTCGCTTCAAGAACCGATGTTTGTGGATTCAAACCCAATCGAGTTTTATGGATTTTTCTTGAGCGATACAAATCCGTAGCACAACTTACTTTGGTCCCATATTGATTGTGGCATGGTAAAAGATCCCTGGAAGGTATGTCATTTTGCACTCTCTCATAGAAATTAATTGTGGAAGGTGATGGGGAGACACCACACACCCCTAAACTCAGGAATTTCTACCAGATGGTGCAGGCTGCACTTACCAAATGAAGGGCTGAGTGCATGCGCATCTCCATATTAACATAAATCATGACACCAAACATCGAGTTGTTGATTTAGGAAAAGGTGTTTCATAGTATTACTACATTTACATGTGTATTTGTTTCCTTTACACTATACTTTTTACAGCAGCCTTGCTTGAAGATAAAACATATTTTCAAATATGGACAAAATTCTTCTGTATGTCAAAGCAATTTTTTTATATTTATTACTTATTGAAAGATTCCATTTTGTATTATTAAAAGTGGATTGCTCAGAATATGTCTAACTGAATGGTTTGACGCTTCAACTAATTCAAAAAAATAAAGTAAACATTAAATTTTCATTCCCAACCTTATGTTCTTGCCCTTTATTCATCTCCACATCTTCTAATGAGTTTCTAAACAGTTCCTTTCAATATTGACCGACTTATTAGTACCTTGTGGCTATAGCTAAGAGGAACTCTGCCAGTTTTCTTATATTTAGCCGCCATTCTTATCTTTATTTTCCACATTCACTTTTAAACTTTTGTTGGGTTGAGCAAAAGTAATGTTACTTTCACATGGCTGGTTTTCAACTGAAATGAAAATCTTCCGTTATGTTCAAAAAAATCATCGATCAGAGCAGATGACAGATTTTCACAGGCCATACACTTGTTCATGTAAGCTCCTGTAGATGCTCCGTTCATCATCCATCTGTTTTACTAAAACTTTAGAGGGCATTCACACGGGGCTAACAAGTGTCAGTGTTTCCAATTCCATCACATTTGAAAGCGGTTCATAGTGTACATCAAGGCCGTAGCCAGGGGGGGGTTTTGGGGGTTCAAACCCCCCCCGAAAGTTTAAAAACGTAATGTAATACTGTCTTATTT
>CABFOV010003424.1:27877-66077 GCA_902141375.1 Timema poppense | reverse complement strand
CCATTCAACATTAGCAGGAGGCGATAAACACATGAAACATTGGATGTAATACAAGGAAGGAGAGGGGGAACCATTCAACATTTGCAAAGGGTGATACAATTTTGTTGCGCTGGTGTGTCTTGTGTTACATAAAACGAACCCTATCCGCTTGGTAGTAACAATTGACGAGTTCAACCCACTTCTTGGCAATGGACTGCTACTAATACCGGCAGAGTAGATTACCTAAGATTACATATTCACTTGAGAATATGAGCGATAAACTTGATTAGAAACAGGGAATGAATATAGAATTCGTTTTAGTGTGTCAGTTTGTGAAACTACATCGTTATTGGCCGGACACATACCCCATTCTTTATGTTATAATCCTCCCCGTCTTTATTGTTCCTGGTACACTCTGTTCTGATGAAATGTTGTACTGCTTAGTAAGAATTGGGATACAAGGGTCAAAATAAATGTTTTGCGACATGCATAAGATTGCAGGGGAACTGAATTTCAACTTCATATATGGTTTGCTGGATATGTAAGGGTTCGAATCTCAACAGAGTATATTAAGGGTGGTTTATCCTAAATTGCTTTCACCTATGCCTACACGCAATTTTGGGTAATGTTTTTAAATTTCGTGTGTGTAAATATGTGAATAGCTCTAATGGGTGGTAAGATATAGATTAAAAAAAATCAAAAAATTGTTTTTTAAAATAAATTTATCAATGGTCTCAAAACTAAATAAATAAAAGTTGCAGGTGTAGGGCGTGTTTCGGATTAAATTATTAAAATTGTAGGTACGCTTAACTTTTAAACAATTTATTTATTTTTAGAATATTATCTGAAGTACCTGTCATTGCCAGAAATAGCCACATAATGAATTGCGTGGTTACTCCAGGCAGAGCTTTTCTTTGATTCAAGCAGACAGAAAAAGAATCTCCATTTATTTATTTCGACCCCGGTTAAATGAATTTTAAAAGTCTAATCAAAAATTTAAAATTCCTTTGTTGAGGTGCACAGACCTCTCCGTGTGGTAGATATTGTGTAATTTTCATAACAGACAAACTCTCTCTTCATTTTATTAATATAGATAGACAGATAGTACATGAATTAAGAAAATCAGTAATATGAAACAAAAGAACACACAATCTGACGTGTTAAAAACAAATTAAGTAGTTAGAATATCATTTTAAATATCATTTTTGTGCACCTTGTAAAGGCTGTGTGTTTACAATAATAGTGTTAGGGGATTCGGAAGGTAGAGGAATGAGCACACATTTGTATGGATGTTAAGTGGAAAATCATTTCTGAAAAATCACCCTCAATGTACCCGACCGGGAATTGAACCCATACCCTCCTTCTCCAGGAAACCATACTATAGGAGCTTGGCGTTATATCCGCGTGCTCACCGATGTGGGTTTCACCCACCAGAGTAGAGCAAGTCTTAGGCCTAGTATTAGTTATTTGAATAATTTGTAAATATTTTGGAGGAGATTTGAATCAGCTAAACCACTCCCCATTGATCCCCTTCCCAACCTAATTTATGCTTATGTTTTTATGTCATCGATTAAATCCTTCCCAAGCAATGTTCATGTTTTAATCTAATATAAATTTATTATACGGAAATATGATAATAATAATAATAATGAAAACAATACGATATGTTTAGAATAAAATCAGTTTAGTATTCCATTGTGAGGTTGCGTTACAAAGCTGCAAAATAATGTTCAATCTAATCACTGCAATCTAAATTAGTTAGAAAATAGCACCTGGTTACGGGAATCGAACTAAGGAACTTTGCCTTGGAACGCCAACGCTCTGCCATTGAGCTATCCTGGAAAAATATCATGTTAAGGTGGAATGAAAGGGGACGCGAGAAAAAGCCAGTGTTTCTGAAGTTTTTCTTCGGCAAAACCTTTTTTGCCCAAAACAAATAAAATATTGCTCCAATACAAACAAAGAATTTAATTTTCTTCCCGTGGTGACCTCAAAATTTCCTGAATATATGTCAAGAGTGTTCGGGAATCTAATGATTTTTTCTCTTCATTTAAAAGTTTGTTAGATTATATCACCATGCTCATGACAGATATTCAACAACTCGTAATATCAACATGGGAAGAATATTAAACTCAATCCTTATACTGGAGTAATATTTTATTTATTTTAGAAACAAAAAGTTTTGCGATAAAAACTTTAATAAAAAACACTGACCTTTTTTGTGTCCTCGTCCATCCCACTATATGGGTCATTATTAACTCATGACTTATGTTTGATTAGTTGAATCTAGATTCCCATGTCAAACTTTCATTTTTGACTTAATTTTTGCCAATTGGATTATAATCTCCTTCATACGGACATTCTGGTAGTTACAATGATCTGCAAGCTGTCTGTTGTCTCAATGAAACCATAAATAATACTCTATTATCCAATCTGTACCAATATATTATGTTCACACGCAAACTATCAGCAGGTGTCAATACTTTAAGTCTTGATATAACGCATAGCAGCACAGGACGGATTTATAAATTACAGTAGAGGTCTAGACTCACCCTATCTCAGTCGGTAGCGTGTTTGTCCACGGAGCTAATGGTCCCTTGTTAGGTTCCCGGCATCAACGAAAAATGTATCATTGCTGACATTTTAGTTTACCCTTTCAAAGTGATACATTAACGGTTGGGGACTGGATGTTGTGCTTGTCCTAGTTTTAAGTTATCTTATAAGGCATATGAGGCTACGACAGGCCTAGAAAGACGATAGTGGAAAATAAGAATACATGGCTTGAATAAAATCTAACCCAGACCACAGGATGGAAACCGTAAGGGATGAAAAATAAAGTCGAGGTCTAGACGGTATCGAAACAAAGCATACCCCTCCCCTCAAACCGAAACCACCTACCGTTCAGTTCCACCACCTCCCCTTTAACACCCCTATACTCTCCGCAATGCGGATATGCATTATAAAATACACCCTCAACGACTTAACGTGCGAAAAATTATACCACAATTTATATTGTTTATTTTTATTTTATTTTATTTTATCATGGACTTCAAATATTTACTCGACCATAAGGTTCAGGAGTTATCAATTTCACGAATTGGCTCGGAATTTGTGTTCTTAGTATATCGTTGTTTTTACTTTAATGCCTCTTATAGCAATTATTTATAGAGAGAACCTCGCTCTTATTATTATTATTACTATCATCAGCACCACGTATTACTACCCATTCGGGTTATACGTACTTACGCTAAAGTGTAATGGTAGGGTGATTGTGAGATGAGATGGAGGACCTACAATTTAACGTGGAATCCGAACCACGGTGGAGGCCTGGCATTCCCCACATCCCACTCTAATTATAGCACCTTAGCTTGATGCACTTGTTCCGCCAATATCTTTGAAACTATATCGAATATTTTATCTATTCTTCCTGGTAATATTTTGGTTTTCTATAAAAATAGCCAATATCTTTAAAACTAGTATATTTGTGGTCTACCATACTTTTTCTAAATGTAAAATTAATCATTTTAACATTTTGATTAAAATAAATGCACTGAGTAATAGTATTACCTTTAAAGATAATGCTAGCAAACTTGTGTCTTTTTTTATTGCACCTAGTATCCACAGTGCTATTACTACAGTCCTTGATAAATTCTCCTTCAGAAAACAGATTTGATGAACGAGGAATTTCTTTCTGATATTATATAGCTACATTTCACAGCAACATTGTTAACTCTGTTAACATTCGAAAACACTTTGCTGCAAATTAAGTTCTCTTTTTAAATATTATAGTTCGTTTTGACATATAATTCCCGCATATTTTCCATAGTTATTATTGTGATTAGTTTTATAGTGTATTTTTAAATTATATTCCTTGGTAATCATAATAGTTTGTTTACAAATCAAATGTGAAGGTATCAACTTTTTTTTTAATCCTATTTTTCATGAAAAACCCAAAATTCTTGATCAATTCTCTACTTTCTCTTAAAAATGGACACTCTCACACAACGAGGAAAATAATCTAAGAGTACACAACACACTTTAAGGCTAAAGAACCAAGGAAATGCCAACAATAGTATTACTGTCGCGCACCAGTAAGAAGAGTGTTTGCTACTGCCAGAAGAGGCAGTTTGGTGATGTCTAGCTCAGCGATTCTTAACCGGGGGCCGGGAGAGGTTTTGGGGAGCCTCAGAAAAATAATTTTAAATATTATTTGCTTAATACTTAAGTCAATTATCTTAAATTTTACGCTTTGGAAGAAAGAATTCGATGATCGTAAGCATGTCAGCACAGTATACTCTCGATTGTCGGGGTAATGGAGGAAAGGGGAAGCACGTATAATATAAACTACGGAATCACTCCTACATGAGAATATCATTAGTTAATACAATTGAAACAAGAATTGACAAATTAGTGGTAAGTGTTCAACAGCAGAGGTCAAATTAATTACATTTAGGTAAGTTAATTTAGTTTTTTTTTTATCTATTTGTTATTATAATCAGAAAGTAAAACCACTATTTTATAATAAATCATAATGAAAAATATATTAATAAGACTTGGGGGATACAAAATATATTTAGGATATTTAGGGGGCCGTGAATAATAAAAGGTTAAGAACCACTTATCTATCCTGCTGGCCATCAATCTTTCACTCTGCAAAACAAAACAGCTCACAAACAATGGAAGGATTTCAAACATCATCCAGAAAGACAGCAAAGTGGCCACTGAAATATTATAAAAGTGTAAGATACAGGCGGGATGATTAAGAGTGTCCCACGGGCCAGACGTGGTTCTCAGGCCGTAAGCTTGCACACGATGGTTTGGGCACATGCGCACTAACTGTCATGGTTGATTTTTAAATAATCTTGAGCTCTGCATGTGATGCGTCTATGATCTGCTCTTGTTTTCCGCCGAACGCGTGGATTCACAGCACCAGTTCGAACAATCCGCATGTCTACACAAGTCACTAACGGGGTAGGAATGATGAAAACGGGGAGGAAGGGTGAGAAATAAGATTCAGGAAAAACAACCAGTACACCCTGATAAGACTTGTCACCAAAAATCTAGTTTATCACGTCTTAGCACCTTTTATGAGAACGTGGTCACCGGTTCGCATACCATCGAGAAACTAAATTAAATTAAAGGATTTTTAATACACATGATGAAAATAGGTGTCAAAATTTAAAAGATAAATCAAACACAATGAATAACGATACAATTTACACTCATGTTAATGTGCTATAAGGTAAATGTCAAGAATATCCCAAATAATCAAAAATGTAAATGCGATTATATCCAAGATTAATAAATAGATAGTTTATAAATTATAGTTATTTAAAAACCTTTTTATCACTATACTTTGATTTTTAGTGATTCTAAGATAAGCAAGGTATCCCACATACCCCCACCACCCATTAAAACCCCCATTCTACTCATGAATGAAACATTTGGTAGCTTGCGTTGTTTCCATTGCATCAATTAAGGCCAAACTCGGCCACAATTTCGTATTACATGAAATTATAACTAACCGTCTGATAAATAGTATATGGTTTTTGTTTGTGACCATTTTTTAAGTTTGTAATGGTCGTAGCGATGTACAATAGTTACTTCATTAATTCATTTTAGGAAGTGTGTAGGACAATTAGTTCCAGCGGGTTTAGAACGAGTCTTTTCTATCACATTAATAACTAGCAGTTTTTGATCAGTGGACCTAGCTCCCTCATGTAACCAATTAAATAACAAATGTGTGCAATATTTATTAGTGCAGGATGTCACAAAAATTACTGTTCAGTGAAGCACAACTTAAGTCGTTGCACTTCTTTCTACAACAGATGTTGGAAATGTCCCCCACGGGCCTGAAGACACGCTTCTTTATATGATATGAGATGATATATAATATGTTAGGATATGAAGAGATGTGTAGACCTACGTAAAAACTTAAACTCTCAATAATTAGCATAGTAAATAATAGTAATTACTTGGTTATAAATAATAATTGTTAGAAATGTCATGTTTAATTCGGCCTCAATTAAATAAGCTGATCTTCAACAAAAATATCAGAATTTTTAGTTCCCTCGTCGATAGCTGATAGTATAAAATATAGCATTGGCCGGGCTAAACTGAAACAATCGATTCTTTTACAATAAATCCTTTTCACTTGGTTATGAAAGTTAACATCAGAAGCAATCGAAGACGAGAATTCAATTGATCTCCTTTTTATCAATACAATATTGCACCGTTGAATTTACTTTGAGAAGGTTTATTGTTCTTAATACAGGTACATAATTAAACTTATTATATTTCTTTTAGGTTTTCATCTTTGATATAATAAATATTACAAATAATATTACAAAATATTATAATAATAGTTAGCAAAGAGCGTATATTTATATATTTGTAATGGAGGAAACTATTTCAGTTAATTTGTTACACACCTAGCTATAAGTCAGTGTATCTTTATTAATTGTAATATAAAATATGTAATAAACTTATCGAAACCAAATTTAAACTGGTGTTATAAAATAAAGTCTTAAACCAAAGAAACATATAAAATTACAATATTGTATGTGTTACACCCTAATTAAAAATGTTATTAAATTAAATTAATTGTTTATAAATACAGGTTGAATTTGAAAATATTTTATTTATAGTTAGGATCAAAAACATTTAATGTAGAATGTAAATAGCAAGCCCAAAACATGTTAAAATTGTTACAATCTATATTATATTGAAAGTAGCTATTTCAAAAATAATTAATTATATTCTATAATAATGTAAAAGAATAAAATAATTTGAAACCATAGCCTTAGCTTATGTTGGTCCCTGGCTCCTTAAGTTATTTGTAGAGATCACTTCACATAAAATTTCACTGACTGTTTAAAAAATAAAGCTCAGTGTTTACCAAATTACTTGAAATGATTCTCTTCATAATTAATAACTGTTGGTATTAATATTTTTAGATAACCAAACTAAACGTATTAATTGAAGTAACATTTTGTTTATTTTGGCGCCAAATTTTTTTTTATAAAATTTACAAAAATACTTACCTTAGCAAGCACTATCTTAAATCTCACTTAAATATAAAGAAAATTCTATAGCTGCACTAATTATTGCATTTGTAAAACTTGAAGAGGCACCAGTAGCGTACGCAGGTTATAAAAGTGTGGGGGGGGGGGCCTAAAGCGGGGTTTCCCCCCAACCACAAGAGGAATTTGCTTAACCAATATCTACACCTAGAATAATATTTTTGGAAAGTTATTAATTAGTATTTGTTAGTTTGGTCATTAATATTTTTACTATTATAAAAGTGATTATCTAGCAAAATGATAAATAGATAGGTCAAGATAAAGTTTGATAAACCGTCACATATGCCTAATGTCACAAAAATGACCGATTATTTATGATAGGTAAATGTGTTTATCCTTATATTTTTGGTAAATACTTAGAAATATTAGCTAAGGTCTATACGGTGGTCACATTTAGTTGCAAATATCACCAATAAATCTCTGTTTCTAAGACTCAACAAAATGTCCATTTCCTAAACATGAAAGCAACCAGTGATATCATTAATATGTAATTTTATTTCGGTGAACCATGTTAACCTGGTTATATGCTTTGTAGTTTTAATATGTTAAATATTATTTCAGCTTTGACATTAGTAAAATAAATTATGTGGTTGTATAACAAATATTCAATTATAATTTCTAAGGCCATTTGACTATACAAACCTTAATATCTCGTAGAATTTTTCAAAATTAATGTGAAAAAAAAGAAGATTATCAGTGAGTCTTCTGCTTGAAACAATTGATTAAATATAATAGTAAAATTTAAATTTAAAAAAGTACTATGTTTGAGTATGCTACGAAATTTCTATTCCTGCGGGTCAGATTCAATCATATTTTCTCCCATCAAACATTTTAAATTTGCAGCCAATGTTTATCCGAAAAAATATATAATATGTATTTAATATTTGTCAGTTTATCATCAAATATTAATACAGATAAATCTAGAATATATCCATCAAAATTTTGTCGGTTTATAATTAAATATTCATACAAATAAAACTAGACAATATATATCCAAATTGCCTTAGTCCATTATGGGCATTGATACAATTTAATATTGAACCACATGGGAATTTCAAATCGTAAGTATATGACATGATTTTAAGACTTACTCATCATCATCATCATCATCATAATCATCATCATCAACTGTTTCCAGCCTGTGGCCGGGACAGTTTAGTATTATGCCTCCATCTTCCTCCATCCTTCCACCATTTTTACTACCTTAAATTCTTTTATTCTTCTCCTCTCACTTGAACACTTTCTACTATCTGTTCCTTCCACATCTTTCATGGCCTCCCTTGTGTTCTTTTTTCTACATAATTCATTGCCAAAATCTTCTCTTTTCCATCCTTATTACATGCCCATACTAATAAGCCCTAAGAAATAATAACATTGTTATTTTAGACAGTAGTTGTGTAGCTTTATTTGTGTAAGGGAAGGAGGTGCAAATAACAACACATTTTTAGGGAATTTATACCCTCCTATTCCTCAGTGAATACTAGAAAATTGAATGCTCCGAGAAGCTATTTATAGTGTTCCTCGTTATGAGAATTTTCAAAAATTATATTCTTTTACAGCTATTTAGAATGATACGGTCCCAAATTTTTTTATAAACTTGAACACTCCTAAAAGATATTTGGAGTAGTGCTTCTTCGGCAAATTTAAAAAAATTTAAAAGCTTCTAAAAATTTGTATTTAAGAAGTGCTTACCAGTATTTTTTTATATAAATTTAATTTACAAAAAACTATTTAAAGGATTCTTCACCCTACATTTTTGCGAAAATTAGATACCTCTAAAATAGTATTTTTCAATCATTTCCTGATAGTGGACCACTTGACAACTATTCGATGGACACGTGGACCAACTACCTTAATACCCACCTGTCACTTGTCAAAACAGGGAATTCTCTATTGAAATTGTATATCAAGCCGTAAATTATTATTATTATTATTATTATTATTATTGTCACCACTTCTTACTACCCGTTCGGGCTAAACACACTTAAGCTAATGTGTAATGTTAGGGTGATTGTGAGATGAAATTAAGGACCTATAGTTTAACGTGGAATCCGAACCACGGTGGAGGCCTGTCATTCCACAAATTCACAAGTTGTGATTAATACATATTTTGTCAGAGGTGAAGGAAGGGTTTGGCAATCAGGCAAATCTGTACCAGGACCCAGGCTTGAACCCCGGACCCCCCAGCACAGAAGTCTAACTCCTTACCCCTATTAAGCAGTAAAGAAAGAATATTTATTTAACTTTGTATCATATACACATTTTACAGTCCAATTTTCACAGGAACAGCCCTATCTTATATATAAAAACTATACTAAATTTTCTTTCAAGTCGAATCATATGATCTGTCACTTTTGATATAATTATTAATCAAATAACACTAATAATGTTGTAACTCTTTTTTAATGTCGGCTCTTCCGATGAAAATTGGATTGCACTTGTATATCAAAGTTTAGTTGACTTAGTGGAGTTAATCAGTCAATATTCAAAATCTGTTGATTTATTTCACTTTCTTTTTTCTATGAAAGATAAAAACTATTTTGACCATGAAAACCTAAAACCTCGATATTATGAGGAATATTTTCGGTTTATGTACCTCATAACCCAAAATCATTTTTTAGCTAAAAACAATTCTGTTTGTCATTGGGGTGTTTTATGGTTTTGATTGAAGCCTTCAAATTAATAGTTAAAAGTTAGGCAATTCTCTAAAATTGACATAACGACTTTGTTTAAAATGAATATCTAGAATGGCTTTACATGATAGCATAATACATATCGTTTGAGATTAGATTACTTTATTTTATAATCTTAGCCTCAAATTATAATATACTATTCGAGGAAGTAAATACGATTGGGCCATATCATTTATTTTTATGTGGTCTCGTGCGCGGACCACCTTTCACACTGCCACAAGCCAACAGTTTGATAACAACTTATATATAAGCTATTTTAAGTGGTCTTCCATGAAGAGCAAATTATTTTATACACCACTGGAATCAATTTAGAATGTTTCTCACCTTAAATTATTTTTATCAGATGTCTTTAGACGCTATTTAAAGTGGCCTTCACCAAATCTTTTTTGAAAATTGAATACTTTTAGAAAAAATTGGAGTGGTGTTTGCTTGAACTTTTTTTAAATAATATACGTATATAGGCCTAATATAAGTTATTTGGAGTGTCCCCCTATGGGTATCTCTTTTAAAATCGAATCCGTCTTGAATCCACTTAGAATAATATTCAGCTGGAAAATGTTTCAATATTAAATGCCTCTAGATGTTATTTGAAGTTTAATACAAACTAATCTTTAGGTTTCACATTAAAAACATCGGGAATTTTCAGGGGGGTTTAAGCCCCAAGGCCCCGCTCCCTATACCCATGAAGTCTATCATTCAATATTAACACAGTTACAGCAAGACAATATCTATCCAAATTGTGTCAATATATCACCAAATATATTTCTTCATTTCCAGTTCAACGTCCATGGCCTCATCGGGCTCTGGTCCGCTATGTATAGCACTGTGGTAGCCCCCCAGAATTTCAAACCTGGTGAGTGTCGACCCCAGCATCATCCGTCACCACAACAACAACAGCAACAACAGCAACAACAACAGCAACAAAGCCAACAAGGCCAGCAAAAACAGGACAAGGATGCTGAAGCTGCGCAGTGCAAGAGACGCAGTAGACGGCGGCATCATCACCAGTCTATCACCACTAGACTATTCAACTACATCAAGCGGCGCTTCAACCCTGAGGAAGGTCAGGAAAATACCAATCAACTATTATTAATATTATTATTATTATTACTAGATGTCAGGCTCGTCTAGTATTGTTTGTGGTTGAAGGGGAGGTCAGGGTCAGAATCTTCCAGGGTGTACTGAGGTGAGTTTTTCTCAATTGTTCCCCACGCTCCCTCCATACAAATATAATTACAGTTGCTCTTAATTATAATAGTTAAGAACCCAGTGTTCGATCCTCGGTATTGATTAGTTATTTTTCACAAAGAGATCCATTTGAAGTTCTGGATGTTGGATATTGTGTATTTCTTATAGACTGATGTTGTTTGATTTTATATGTAAGAATTGAAAGGGAGTTTTTCAATATTTCTTTCTACCAGAGATCTTACTAAGTTCAGTAGGTAGCGTATCTGTCTTGATAGATAGGACTGGTCGATACTGACACACATTTGTCTCACAATCACGTGGGCAGATGTATTAAAATATCAGTTTCTCACCAAAAAAAGTAGGTATTTTCTGGCAAAGGAAAGCGTGAATTTGTATTACGTCAAGGATGAAAATCCAACAAATATCAACCCCTTATAACATACGCTAGTGGGGATGGCCGTGGTGGGTAGAAGAATACTCAGTCCTGTTGAGACCGCTCTAATTGAACTGTGTCTCAGAAACATTTTGTGTGAACATGTGGTTAGTGTGGACGAGTCTTTACTGGGTAACAAAGTTCGGCGACTGTTTTAAAAATATTGATTTGGTACACCCGTCAGGATATTCGGATATTTACACTAACAGGGTATAACTAGAAAGGTAGAATTAATAGTAAATGTACTTGGATTTGTATGGAAATTAAATTTGAAACAATTCAGGAAAAAACTCCCTTGGCAAACCCTGCAGGTATTCAAACCCAAAACTCTCCATCATTGTAAAATCATACGAGTAGGACTTCCTCCCTTATTCTAGTGCCAATTAGTGCGGGTTGCTCTATAGTTAAATTAGTGTGTAAGACGTGTTCCGTATTAATCGGTTGATTAATAAAGTGCTAGCTAGCTATTTAATCCATATGTTAAAAAAATAGGTCTTGCAGCCTCAATTTACTCTGAAATATAGTAAACCCTAAGCATATCTTGCTAGTTTCCTCTATGGTGAAGCTTATTAGATACAACCATAGTGTAATAATTCATGGTAAGACATCTTCTGCCTTCCAGGAAGAATGAAAGGTACCTGTCTCCTCTCAATAGCTAGAAGGTTCTGATCAGTTTTTAGCGGTAATGTGAACAAACTGGCCCACACCCCATTCAACCAGGTGGGAATGGCCATCCAAAAAAACAAAAAGAGGCCATAATTATCTATGTAACAAACACTGCCGAATTAACTGGAAATGAACCTCATAGTTGGGCACACTCTCAATTTCAAGCATATTAATGCGGGATGAAAAGGGTCATGAAAAAGGCCTATGTTTTTGCAATATTTATAGCAAAACATTTTATGGGCAAAATAAATACAATATTGCTACAGTACAAACAAATAGTTTAATTTTCTTTACAAGTTGATAACAACAGTTATTGAATATCTTTCATGAGCATAGTGGCATTATATAACAAACTTTTTAATTGAATATAAACAGTTGCCATTTATTTCCAGGACACCCTTGACAGATACCCAAGAAATTTTGAGTTCACCGTGTGAAGAAAATTAAATTATATGTTGGTACTGGAGCGATAGTTTATTTATTTTGGCAAAAAAAATATGTTTTGCCATCAAAACTGGAAGACCACTGACTTTTTTTCGCATCCCCTTCCATCCCACCTTGAGGGCCGTATTTTTAGTCTAGACTCGGTAGTTTACCGATCTCCCAATATTCGAATAACAATCATTTCAGGTCGAGTGGGGGATCTGGTGGCATACGAATCTCCACTATATTAGAAAAGGCTTAGTTTGTTTTTCAAATGATACAAATATTTTATTTAAAATCCTTGTAAAAAGTAATGAAGGTGTTTTTTACTAAATGGGCGTCCACTCTCACTCTACGTAAATACGAGTACATTTCCTCTGCAATTTTAACTAACTTACTCATCCTTTGCTCAGAAGAAAAAGGTTAATAAAACGTTGTGGGCTGAAAAAATAGGACTGATCTAAACATTTTATGAAAGGAAAGGTAAGGGAGGAAGAGGGACGGGTTTGACATCCAGGCACAGTATAACCTCCTAGGAAAAACCTTTGTTGATTATGTTTTATACACACCTCTCTCTTTCTATATCTACCTCAAAACAGTTTAGGGATGTAGTGACAAAAAATGATGTCCTGACAAATGGTACCAGTGGCATTTCGTACCACTTGACTTTTAGTGACACTCCATGGCTTCAAAATATTTACGATTCTACAAATGTACAGTACCTCTTCTATCTATTTAGCCTAAAAAGACACAGCTAGCTAATATGTGCAAGCAAGGTTCATTACTGGATAGTAAATAGATGTGAGAACGTCAGAATTTCAGTTAGTGTTAATTAAATAGTGAGCTAGGTTAGATAAAAACAAGTTAGTTTAGGTTAGGTTAGGTTAAGTTATATTTCAAATACTTGAAACGCTCAACTACTATTAACATTCTCCTTTGCGACGGGAATTTGCATATCAGAAGTATCTTACACACTAATTAAATTAGATTCGCTTGGATGAATTTAAAACTGAAGCCCGGTACACCTTCCCATCGAGTGCTACCATTTGTTACATTGTAAATATTTTAAAGTCATTAGTAGATCCTTCTCAGGTAGCAATCACTCTGACTGGTACGAAATGTAGCTGGTACATTTGTTGCATATTCACAAAAAAATACCACAAATCTGTTGGTCGTATCGTGATCTGAAATGTCACCTATAAAGTACAGCTGCTGTTCTAAAAAGGGCAATTAAGAGTCTTTTAGAACTAATACCACCATTTATTTAAGGTCAGGTCAACCAACCAAGTTAAGTTGCCTTGCCACTTTCCAAAAGTGTATAATGTTTTTTGCCCCATGTCTCAAGGGGGTTGTGAGCTAAGGACAGTAATTTACCAATTTTTATATCAAAAGAAAATTTCAACATAATAAATAAAATATTTCTCTAATAGAAATAGAAATTTTAATTTCCATCACATAGTAATTTCTACAATTTTTGAATATCTGTCCAGCGTGTCCTAGAATTTGATGATAGCTTATTTTCTTAATTCAAAAAGTTTAACATCAAATGCTGATATGTTAATGGCAAATATTAAAGAGCTGTGGAACTAACCATGCGTATAAAATTAAACTCTATATTCCTACTGGAGCAATAGTTGATTTATTCTGCAGAAAAAGATTGTTTTCTATGGAAACTACAAACACAATTACATTTTCTGCATTTCACCCCTTCTCGGCTATTTAAATATGGCTATGACTATGGTCAGGAATGAAGAAGATATGAATTATAAGAAATATACCTGCATATACATTTGATGTAGAGTGGAAAAACATTTAGAAAAACAAAACTTCAGTGCGCCAGACCGTGATTTGAACATCGATCACTCCATCAGTTTTGAGACCAACGAGACGATACTGATGCCTATTCTCACGTGCCACTGCTGTGGGTTATGAGTACAGTCTAGTTTTCTTAGGAAGGGCATTCTCTGACAGCTAGAAAAGTTACTTGAACTACTTTCAAACATTCATACTTCAAAAAATGAGAGCTTCAGCTGTCACGTTTGATAGATATTATTAATACCTATAAAATAGCACTATTAATATAGTAAGTTTTTATTTATGTAGGCTAAAATTTTATTTTATTTTATAAAATGCCTTTATTATGAAATTTGGACTTAAGTTCATATGTTCATCAATGTTATTACAGTTTTGTATCATAACACGTTGTAGGGTAATTCACTGATACTTTTACAAGTAGCTTTCTTTAAAGCTAATAGAGGTGTATATTTTTTTAATATTCATCGTTGGAATTATACTTTATTATTATCGTAGTCTCATAAGTGGAAATTGTATTCAAGCTATTAGCTAAATAGCCAATTCCTCTCACTGGATGTGTTTTATAAAACCTATCCAATATTAAAAATAGATTTAACTTCCAAAGTGAAAGGAAATTATAGGATCTTTATATAAAAAACGGACAAACAACGGTTAAATAAAACATTTCTAACTCTAGTAACAAATATTAAACAAAAATAGATGCTAAACAAAAATATACATACAACAATCAATAATTTAAGCGGTTTCTTTGAAGCACTCATATAATTTTTTTACATTTGCACGTCCAAACACACAGAACGTTAGCTGTATGTTATTTGTTTGTATGTGAACATTTTAATACGTATTTTTAAACAATATTAACGGGCTTTCCCCCTGGTACGTATACAAACAAAATTTGTCCGCTTGATACCCTGAAGCATGCAACATAGAGCTGTCCATGAGAAGGTCTTTGGCCGTCTGGATGTAGGCCAGCCACCTTCATTTTAAGCTCTTGAGATCTATTTATGGACACTGCAAATGATACCCTGATAGTAAGTTGAGGCCATTTAAATTTAAATGGCAATTCAGACGATTTAATTGGAATTCTTGGGGTAAGAACGTCTTCTCCCTTTGCGCATCCAGTCAAAATAGTGCGCCTTACTCCTTCCAATATACGTCTTGTGTCATTACTCAACCTGGGAGTATCCAAGTTAAGTAGCAACATCACAGGAACACTCACCTTCAGTTCAAACTTGTGGGAAGGGATGCCAGACAACTTAAATGAATTTAAAAACTCAACGGGGTAATAATACTGATTGATCATCCATGACGGCGTCGACCGAAACAGTGATGTTGACTAGCATGGAATAAGCAGAAATACTTTATAGTTTAGTGAATAGACGGCGTCTTATTTGGGTACAATATGGTGCGCTCACAGTCATTCAGTTATATGATAATTTTTGGCAATATCCCCTCCACTCACTATCGTTCATTCCTTGACGAAAGGCTAATCCGCAAGGAAATAATACAAGTTAGTGGTCAAGCGGGAGACGCCTGTCCAAACACCGATTCCTTACAACCAGTCCCGTCATACAAAAAGAGCAAGCTACGCTCTAGTGTTTGTAAACCTCTTGTAACAATTAACTAACATTATTGGAAGTGTGATGGGAAAACCAGACAAAAAGTTTCACAATCATAAACATAGTTTGTTTTATTTAGGAAAAAATAGCAGGTAAATACATAATTAGAGCAAAATATAACAATATGGCGTGAAGCGCTTCTCCTATCAGATTTAAATAACTCTTCTGAGATAAAGGAATTAATTGACATTACAATATCTGAAAACAAAAAAGGGAAACATATAGTTATATTCTGGTTGTCGGTTCAACAGTAATCCTGGATCATGGAAACCTATGGTTCTTTCTATGGTTCCTTCGGTTATAGCATTAAGTGCAAGCAACGATACAGCATTGCAACTCTTAGCATACATCTAAATTTAGGCAATAAAAGATAAACATTTACGCGCCTTTAGATCTAAAGAAATCAACATTAAGTTGAACCAAAATAATAGATAGAATAAGACGTTAGGCCAAGCCTCAACTCTAACACCTAAGTACCCTGTGCTCTCAGTTAATTAGATAACTAAATAATCCCATATACACTCAATACGCAAACAAGAAAGGACGGGCGGTAAGCCCAAGACGCCGAGTACGCCAAGGCGTGACAGAAAATAAATACATGAAATTAAATATACATTATGTATGTATAACAAAACGAAATAGTACAATTAGAATAAATTAAACCTCGTACAAAGAGAGAGAGAATGCAAGCGCAGCATCCGCATTGACCTGCGCGCAGCATTTCATAATTCTAAGTTTAAATATTTATAAGTCCCAAAAAATAATTTAAACAAGATGTCCCCCATTATTGCCGAAAATGCAATTTTGAATATTAAATAAATCACGGCCCCTAGTCGCCGTCCTCACCAAGCTCAGTCGGTGGTATAATAAGTGACCATTGAAAATCGCGATCAATACATATACATTATTGTATCTACAGAGAGACGGGGCAAGGGAAGGAGGGAGTAAGACGATAGAACAAACATAACAGCAAATAATGCGTCTGGTAGCAGCTAGAATATTCCAGGTTGTCCTAGCGGCGGAAGTGATAGCTACGTCTTGCCGCGTGGAACCTCAATCATTTCCGGCCGGCCACGGATCTGAGTCCCGAGCAGACAGTCGGTTGAAGGCTCCGCTCAGTCAGTTGTGCCAGTTGGAGAGTGGAGGTCAGAGCTTGTGCTTTGATGTTGTAGTTCGTGTTGTAGCTCATCATGGGTGTCGGCGAGTGTTGACCCATTTGATATAACGTCAACATGTAATTCGTTATATCTTCTTCCTGACGTTCCATCATTTCTCGTTTTTGAGTCAGTGGTGTGACAAAAGAATGTGTGTAGGGATGTTAAAAAAGTATCTATACCTTACTCATATCGATATTTTCCTTCGGATACTATTATTTTATTACTCAATACTTTTTTCCTATACTTTCACTGATATCAGTACTCACACTCCAGTAACGGATCGGTATCGAAAGAAACAACTTTTTTGTTATCTTAATATATGTTATGATTAAATGTTTACTATGTTTGAAGAAGGTTACAAAATATATTTTTAAAAAATATTACTAATTATACCTAGCTATTAAATAACTTTCCATCTGCAACATTTTCATAGACATTTTGAAAGCTGGTATGGTACAACCTTTTATAATATCAATTATACTGTACCATCTATCATACCTTCCAAGCTCCAACACATAGCATAGATATATACTATAATATGGTTAAATCATTATAATTTTCGGTGTTTAAATAAATATGAAAATACAATTATTATTAGTATGCAAAGATTGAAATTATTACTTGATAAAAACTATATTTTCCAGATTAAAATTTCAATACCGATACCCTGATTTTTTTTGGAAGAACAGTAGAGAAAATCAAAACATATTTCTTTGTGACCAACATTGATAACATTTTCTTATATTATTTGTGTTATTTGATAGGTATTGATAATATCTATCAAAAGTAACATCTGCAGATGACATGACTTTATGTATGAATATATCAACATAGTTTTAGTAACTTTAGTAACTAACTTCTACTGTTATTCCTACAAAAATCATACTATATGTATGCATGTATACTTTTCTTTCGATATCATTACGGTATCGATAATTTTCTTCTGATACTTTAAATGAGTAAAGTATCTATACTTTTCTTTCGATACCACATCCATAGCTGTGTGTACATTTTTTCCGTATGATTTTTGCTTTGAAAAGGATTTTTATTTTTAATGTTATGGAAGATTTGCAAATCATTCGGCTCATTTTCCCTTAGCTCACGCAGAAGCTACATGTGTGTGTATATCTCACCCTGAGAAAGCCACTTTTTAGACCACATACGTTTTTTTATTCCTACCTTTAAATAATAGAACAGTGGCTAATCCGATGTAAGAAGTTTCTAATCGTCTTATACATCCCTTTTTAGTACTGCACCGTCTCACGGACTAAAAATCTTTAAGGAATAAGTAAAAGGATGAGCTATCAGGATATTTGCTTTAAACGTCGTGAAAAAAAACCCACTAATGAAAGTTATTTCCTTAAAAATCAACTTTGTTTGAAAATATTGGATACTTTTATTGGCCCATGAAGGGAATATTTTCCCCACGTATATCAAGAGGATTATGCCAAAGGTATGTGTGACGGGAAAGCGCGAAAGAGGTTAAACATGTTAGTGTCCAACCGCCGGCTTATTTTCCATCCGTAAATCCTACAGGAAAGAACGATAAATGATAAAACGCCAGAAAAAAACCTCTAGTGAGTGGCTTGCTAATATCAGGTAAAACGTTTGCCATCAATTCCTCAATAGAGGTCATAGGTTGCAAATATTAATGGGTAGCCGAATTTTGAGTTGTGCGTCACAGTATAATTTCCCGTTCCCAATTCTATACAGATTGGCTGTGAATTTCCCAAAGATGGCTTTAAAATGGATCCACTTTCTCATACTGACTGTCCAATTTAGCTTGACGGTACTTCCCCACATTATTGACTTCTTAAGACATGCATTTATTTCATCAGTGGGTGTGCCCCTCTTAATGACCGGCAAAATATAACTATAACCACCCACCAACAATACCAGTAGTCCTTCCATCTAGTGCGTGTAGCTTGTGACGTTCTGTAGCGTTTGATGCAGGACAACCCGCGCGCATTTGTGAGATATGGTGTACTCGTCCCACACCAGAAGTTTATATTGTCCCAGAACTGATGCCACTCCAAGACCTTGCAGATATTGAAAACCGTATCATTAACACTCACCAAGTTAATAGCCAGTTTAAGTGCTGAATATACTGCTTGACCACCAGGGAGTAACGTAAAGGCAAGACTCGATGAAGCTGCAGCCAATGTAATATGTTTGTCTTATCTTAGTTGTATCAGTAAAAGGTGGATTAAAATGTTTTGCCTGTCCCACCTGATGCATATACGAAAGAAATTGATCCCTCTTATTTGTAAAACAATCCCATAACTAAATTGAAAACAACACGCTGCTCTGGAAGAAGTAATGGTTCCAATTCTCGATCTTGCCACTTCAGCTTGTGAGTGGCATACGCCATTTCTCTCAACAGCTCGCTGTAGAGCTGTACAGCTACTTGTGGCCTTTTGTCCTTTGAAGGCAAAAAGCACTCAAGTCCTTACCACCAGAAATTGCATAGCAAGCTCTCTGATCGATTGATCACTGATTCATTGAATATCGCTTCATTGAAATTAAATTGTGTTGCAATACGTCTGAGCCTCTGAAAAATATAGTCTGCCATAACATAATTGCATGTCTCTTACAGAAAGAAAAGTTTGGTGAGATCACACATATTAATTGTCATAAAGAAAATATTATGTATTCGTGAGGCCGATTGAAACAATACTGGTTCCTGCATTATGGCGTCCCAGGGGTTGGCGTCTTCCAACAACTCGATAGCTTCGCATACTTCTCTGTAAGTGACGTACAGGTTATTGTCTACAATCTTTATGCTCTGAAACTATGTTGGCCTTTGCACCTTGTTCTGTAGTAAACACAGAAAAAAACATTCAATGTTGATGACATGAACCGTGTACACACGTTCTAAGTTGCCTATATCTTGACACTGAAAAACCTTGATCAGGGGACCCTGCAGGCGCTATTTAAGTGTCTTTTTGGACGCAATCCATATCTATTCCTACAACTCTTTACGGCACAGTAGTATTCTTAAGAATATATCATTTTGGCACCATTTGAAGAAAGCTGTAAGCGTTGTGTTGGGGGGATTTTGAAGTCTTTATTGAAAGTTAACTTCATTAAAATAGATTATCTGTTCGTTCTCAAGGTAGCTACTCAAGTGTATAGCTGTAGGATGCCTCTTGTTTGACAGGTAGGCCTCAATTTCACCAGAAAGCTGTATTTATGCTTTTATAACGTTCCGCCTGATACGTTTTCACCTCATCTATCCTGTTTGTGGGAGTGGTTTGTCAATGCAGTTTAAAAAAGAAGCTTCGTCACTCCCCTTAGGAACATATCTGCACATGTACTTAATGTATTTTTCTGAGCTGCAGTAGTTTACATTTATGTCGGCATTACATTTTTTGGACAGGGTTGTATATTATGAAACACTCTATCTAATGTCAATGTCCACAAGACCAAAGCCACTAGTTCCAATGTTGGTCTGGGCTGTCTAACCACCGTCAGCTGGGGAACGTCTAATGTACTGTACACTTAAACATATTTAAAAATATAATCCTACCATATTTGTAAATACATGTGGAGTAACATTGTTTACAGGAGACCCTGCTTACGCTAACATCACTCCATTGCACGGTACTAGTGGGGTGAAACCTAATGATCGTGCTACTTTAAATTATTATAACTATAGCTACATTCATTAGGTACGTGATATAATCGTCAAGTTATTTTAGTCTGGTTTGGCGGGAACTGGGTAGATGAGGTGGAATAATGTACAAAGAATGGTTGATTCTAAATATTTTTTCTTACCATTTCTTCGCGATAAGTTCTACCTAATTCATATATTTCGTATTAATGTAATTATATGCGCATAGCCTACTTTGGTGGTTGAATGATCCAAGGCGTTACTCTCATTACACACAGTACTATGAGGATAATGGGGTTCAAATCCAGATCGGGTGTTTTAAGGGTGGTTTTTACGAAATGGTACTATACCCTTGCTCAACGAGAAGTGAAGTATACTTCAACCTTCCTTATACATAACACATTATCGAAATTATAGGTCTACATTAGTGTAGTTATAATTTTAATGGCTAGTGGAGCACGGTGGTAAATGCATATAGCAAGGGCAGGCAGAGATAGACGCGTACAGGTATCTAAGTGGAGGGAATAATTGTGAAAATGCACCCGAATTAATTTTTAAAGAGGTGTGAAAAACATATAATGTAAAAAATTTACGCTAGTACTGTACATCTAGGCAACTCTACCTGAGGCTGATTGACCCAACCAAAATTCTAAGTTTGATTTTCCTGTCATTGACAACCCAGTCTATTGCGATCTTTACATCTTATAACATAAATAAAATATATAAATTCTAAAAAAGTTTTCCTATACTATTTTTATCACCACGTTTCACTAACTGTTCGGGTTACACGTATGTGGTTATTACGCTATTGTATCAGGGATGATAAAGCTCGAGTTTTAAGGTAATACATCCACAATCACGTGGAAGAGAAGGCAACAAATATTTAGGAAATACCATTTTCAGAACACCCAGCATGGATCCAAACCCCAATCGCACCATCATAAGATGCTCAGTTTATTGCGCAAGTGAAGACTTCAATAATTCGATTGAAGCGGCTCTCCCAATATTTTAAAGTTTTTTTTAATTTCTTAAAGAAGATAAGCTATCTTATTTTTCTCAAGCTTTGTTCAGTAAAGGCAATATAGAAACCCATTACGAAAAACAGGAAAACTGGACTTGGCCTCGCCAGAACTGGGGTGGGGTGGAGGGTTATGAGTTTTTCATTTTTCATGTGCACTAATATAAACCATACCATACTTCTCTGAGTCTTTATGTTTAGTCGGCAGAGCGTATGAAGAGCAGAGGAGCCAGATGCAGGACTTTTAAAAAAAAAAGGAATTTATGATCCTAATTTCTTACCATTTATGAGACCATTTTCCATTCGCTGCACTCTGAAACTTTTATTATAGCTACCCGCACCGGTGACTGCGTGGCTTAGGACGTTTGGTGAAGAGACTTTAGTTTCAAATCCCAACTGAGTTCACTTGGGAGTGTCTTTCCACATGTAATCACTTTTCGATAAGAGGGGCGTGCTTTCTCTTGAATTAAATTCCTAATTATTACCACTTAGACCTACCTGTTAATAAATGGATGTTAATGGTACATATCGAATTAAATAGACAAACATACGTGACTAAGTTGAGTGCCTAGCAGATTTGTCCAGAATGGTCTGGAGTTCAATCATCACTGGTTGCATTGGCTGTGTTTTTCCTTTAAATCCTTGAACTAAGGTAGTGTTGGAAACGTGTGTGTTTAATTCACTCTTCTCAACATGTCTCTTTGGATGTTATGAAAGAAAGTGAGTGAATGCTTAATAGACCGATAGTTTGGTAACAAGTACACTATCGCTCCACCTTTTAACCCATGATGAGGCAAGCAAACCCACAATGGTATATACTTAGCATCCCCTTAGGGCCGCGTGCAAAAATTTGTCTAAGTGGATACCAAGTGTACACAAGCTTGGGTTTTCTTGCGTCATTATAGGTTAAAAAGTGAACGGATAGTGTACTCGGGACCACACTCTCGGTCTGCCCCTAGTGATGTTCTTGCATATGGCCCTTAGGGTGGGCCAGCACGTCGCTGAAAGCCAGTACAACGTTCGCAGAATCAACATTAGCATGTGCATGCAGATAAAACACCCACATATTAACACACACACACACACACACACAGATAAGTTGGGATACAGTGTAGTCTAACTATTGATAGTTTTTAATAATTATTTTCGCAGCTATTCACAGTGTGTCAAGGAGTAATCCTTGAATACATAACTACTATATTAGCTTTTAAACTGAGTATAACCTGGGTTGTTGCTAAAATGTGTTAGCTAAGGTCGAAATGTGGCGCAGCATATTTGCGCTGATTGGAACGTGACTGAATCAGACCAACCACGTGGTGAACCAAGGACCGTTGACCTATGGCTCCTAGCACTGTGTTAAAGACAGATTATGGTCATGGCATCCGCTCCATTAATATAGGAAAATGCGTATTTAATAATACAACTATTTCTAGTCATTAGTGGGTGATGAAAAAAATATTTTTTAGAAATGTATGTATTTAACTAAATTATCAATCTTTTCAATAATATTCCTTAGCCGAACATTTTTAAAGAAAAATTATCTAAGATTAATTAAATATTTAATTACGTAATTTCTTTCTGACATCTTAACTTTTCACATTATAAATTCATTTGTCAGGCTTACACCTCTTGAGCTCTGAGAATAGTCAAGATAGTTGTACACAAATGGGTAACTAACCCTTGGTAGGGATAAGTTTTGGGCCGCAAGGGTTCTGAAATTTTCACATGTAGAGTGGGGTGGAATATTTATATAATATACACCCACATACATATATATATCTTATATACAACCCACATATATATAGCTCTAAAACACATAAATATATGCACAGATTTGCCTTGGAATTAAGAGCCAATGTAAAGCTAAATATTTCAATCACCTTTCTATTATATATATTATATATTTAGCACCACGTCTTACTACCCGTTCGGGTTATATGCTTTAAGTACTAATTACTCTAATGGATTAGGAATTGGGAAGGTTGAATTAGAGGAAGTGAACCCGCATTTGCGTGGAAGAAGAGTGGAGAACCATTTAGGAAAAACCACCCCCAGTTCAGCCAACCGAGATTCAAACCTCGATCTCCCCGTCCTCAGCAGTAGAGCTCAACACGACAAGCGCGTTAGCCAACTACGCCACCGAGGCGGGTAATTACCTTTCTAAACATAGATATATCTATTTGTTAAATAGCCAATATTGTGTTTGATATAACTATTCCTTCAGAGGGGAAGTAAAGCCGTTAGTGCCATGTCGATTGTGGGATGTTAAACATTCCCGGAAACATTATATATATATATATACACATTTCATAGTAGGTTTATGTGTTGTGAGGTAACGAAAAACAATGTAACTTCATGAATTCCTCAGTATAATGGGCTTTATCCCAGAAAATGCAAGCGGGCGTCACTAGCCAGCCAATGGCCCAAGTGTGATCGTTGCTTCAGATCGAAGAGATATCAAGTCAGTTTCAACATTCGGGTTGTTTACACAAGTGTAGTTTTTAAAAATTAAGTAAAATTATGTTTGATGAGGATATACTCATAAAGTCCCTGGTTCGATTCTGGTGCCCGGGTTGTTATTTTACACTTGATCAGATTATTTGATTATGCAATTTTAAATACACACAGAAACTATACATTATATATATACATACATAAAATACATTATATATATATATATACATTATATATATATACATATACATTATATATATACATACATATATATATATAATGTATAGGCTATGTGTATATTTAAAATTGCATAATTAAATAATCTGATCAAGTGTAAAATAACAACCCGGGCACCAGAATCGAACCAGGGACTTTATGAGTATATTCTCATCAAACATAATTTTACTTAATTTTTATAAACTACACTTGAAAACTGGAATTGGGGCTTGAGTTTGATTCCAATGTACAGATGGCTTTTTTAAGAATTTATCAATATTACTACACGTAGTAATATCACCAAATATTGACCATTCTTCACGAGCAATGCGGCACTTTTTTAATACTTTTTTATTTAAAATGCCACTTTCCTCATGAGAGCTAACCAAGAACTGTAGGGATTACTTTGTGAAAAAAATTAAATTAAACTTAGTGTGTCTATTTATCGGAGCAATAATTTACTTATTTTAACCAAATCTGGTTTTTATATAAAAACTGATCTAATACTGTTTTTAGCTCGTTTTATCTTCTAGAAAAGAACTCAAGTAAAAACCTAAGAGAATTGTGATTGCGCTCCTGGTACACACGGAACGATTTTTGTACAAAAAAATGTGAACAAGATCTTGGCCACATTGATTAGATTGGACATGAGTTTTGCCGAGAGACTGTTCACACGGAACTTATGATGTCAAACAATATTTCAACAACCTTTTGGCCATTCTTTTGATTAAATATATATTTATTGAATGAGAAAAAAAAACATACTGTAAATACTTTCTTAATCATCAATAATATATATATATATATATATATATATATATATATATGAATAAAGGATACCTTTTTTCTTTTAAATAATTATAAAACTTTATAGCCTACTGGTTTTTACGGAAAAACCCTGGCTGATACATTCATTATCTATGACTAAGTTGTTAAAAACAATAGATGCTTCCAGATGTTATTCAGCTCATACACCCCTACTTTTCACGGTATCATTCTAATTGCGAACACGTGGGTTTCTGGAGAGGATTATCTGCTTTTGACATAAGAGGAGGAGTTTTAGATTTCTGACGCGTTGTGTTTGTTATGCCATCCCACCCCTAATTGGACCATAGGTGTGATCCACGAGTGCCTAGCAGGCGTGCGGTGCGGCCTTTCAGCCTTGTCAGTCTATATTTAATTAAATTACAAACACGAGTATTTCTAGGTCAGGTATGGCTAGTAAGGTTAGGTTATGTCAAGCATTGGTTAGGTTAGGTTATATTGGACTATGGTAAGCTCGGTCAGCAGGAAAGTCCCGGTGGCCGGTGGGTGCTACCAGCAACCTCTTCTACCCGTATAATCAACCTCACGAAGGAATTCCCGTGCGTTGCTCTTTTACTTGTTTGCTATCTGGTCGTTGGCTATTTAGGTGGCCATACGAATTTGGGCTTTTTCGGAATCATGACGAATTTTTCCCTGTTCGCTATCAGGATACAACACTTTTCACTTTTAAATTCAGTTCAAACAAATCATGACGTGAGACTCAACTCTTAAGTAATGTAATAGGTAAATGTCCTACTTTTTTATTCGTATTACATTCATTTCTTATTGCTTATCTTAAATTTAGCGGCATATGATTTCACCATGTTTATTAATATTGTGCGTTCTGATGATGATGCCAGCGAGAATCGAAACTGGTAGACATCAACGGGCAACATATTCGGTTGCATATAAGGAATACGGGATTTTAATTGGATAAATAATATAATACCCTTTAATTTTCATAAACTTTATGATAACTTTCTTTAATGTTATACTTTTCCATCCTAATCTAATTTCAATCTTACATTCTATATTGTGTAACCTACTTTGGTGGCCACCTGGTATAAGGCGTTACTTTCTTGTTAGATTAGACTTCCGGTGACAGGGAGATCGGGGTTCAAATCCTGATCTGGTATACTAAGGGTAGTTTCCAAAATAGTTTACCACATTATCTCTACGTGAATGTGTCCGCTCTTCCCCTAAATTCAACCTTACTCACACCTAACTCATTAGCGTAATTAGTGCCTATACCTATAACCTGAACTCGGTACTAAAAATAAATAATATAATGAGTACGGTACTTAAGTGATGTAAGATGGTCATAGTCTGGTTTTCTAAAACTTTCTCCGAATATCTAGGTCAAAATCTATATCAATAGTCTCAAGCAGACAATTATTCTAACAAATTATATAAATAATGTAGGCTATTTATATTATATATTAAAATCAAATACCTCTCTCACATTGATATAATATGACTTTGTAAACCATAAATGTAATTATTCATAATAATGAGTATATAATTTGAGGTTATGTTTTTAGCTTTCTTATAACCATTTCCTGTATTTCGTTCGGATACCTTATTACCCTTCCAATTTAAATATTCTTCTCCATTTTTTCTTGTCATTTCAATTGTATTTCTTTGATAACTCTCGTGATTGGTCTGTCTCTCTCAACCCACTAATTCCTCTTCTCTGTGTGATATTTTTGTAAGATTAATTATATTTTTAGTTATTAACGACATCTAGAGCGAGATAAATCTCATAGCAAAAAACTGATGCATACATTAAATCAGGCCTGCCACAAAATAATTCCAAATATTCCATAATTTCTAGTAAGGGAATAACTGTGCTAGGTATGCTCATTCTGCATCTTTAAAAAATTCAATGGGCAGATAAACTATGTTCAAGTGGGAATGTGTTCTTTCTGAACAGTTTGTAGAGTTACTCTTCAGCTAGCGAATGATGTAAAAAAAAATCAAATTGTGTTAGATATGCCCTTTTTGCAACTTGTAATTATAAGGAGAACACATCGAACTGTGAAAAGTATTGGTGTTAGAGGACTGAGTATTCGAAATATAATTCAATTCATGATGATTATTTAGTACACTAATACTGCCCATATATTTCAATCAGGAAAAATCTTTTACACAGCGTGAAAATATGTCTGCACTTTTCCTCATTGTAGTTCATTAATTAGAAAACAATTTGTTTTTTCAAAGAAAACCAATTGAAATATGGGAATTTTAATAATATCCTCATGTCTTTTTAGGTTTTAATAACAAATTGTAAAAAAAACTACTGTCGTTGTTCAAGTAGTTTACGAGAAACGGTGAATTATGTTTTAGGATCTTCGATTATTTGATCGTGGTAAATATGATAACGCTTGGATTTACCCTGCAAGAACTTAAAAATGTGGCCGTCTTGAGCGCTCATGTCGTGAATTCAAATATCGTCTGCACTTTGTACGGAGCCTATAGTTACGTCCGTGAAGTTGCCCCCCCCCCCCACTTTTAAAAATTCAAGTTTTTATAATTGCAATCGTTTGTTCTTCGTTTGTTCCGCAAAATTTTTCGTTTGTTCCGTTTTGATAGGCCCAAAAATAATATGTTCACATTGGGGAGGAAGGGCAAACTTCATGGTAGCCCCCCCACTTGTAAAAATTCAAGTGTTTATGATCGCAATCGTTTGTTCTTCATTTGTTCCGCAAAAAGTTTCATTTGTTCCGCATTAGTTCTTGCACAAATGGGACGTGAGCTTGTGACCCGCTATAGTTATCAGAATGCACTAGTTTAATTATTGTCAAAGGACTTTCTATACATAGCAATTTTTTTGTTTCAATTTGTAAGGCGTGTGTTTGATTTAGTCGTATGCATTTATTTCAATATTTTATTTAAATTTTTAGAATTTTGTATTGCAAATTTGTAGTATTTTTTAGAGGTTTAGGGATTTTACTTACTTTACTCTATCTTTTTTTGATCATTTTTTTGATCATCTAAGTCTTGACTCCATTTATAAAGATTGATTGATTGATTTAAATGTATCATGTTCATTGACAAGGAGTTTCCTTCTTTGTAAGTGATAGAAATTGAAAATATGACATTTCCTGCCAACCGCTTCTTTGTGACCAACGCTACTACTTACTACAGTAGCCCCATGGCTTCTTTGGTGCTGACTGACAGCTCACAGCTGACAACTGACGGATTTAAAAAGCTACCAGACCAAATTATGTATCCCTACTCTGAACCATATAATCTGCAAAAACATGTGTTTAGCAGCTGTCACTTCTGACAGTCAACATTTAGTTATATACCTAAATGTTGTCAGTCAGAAAATCAGCTCTGAGCTGTCAGTCAGCACCAAAGAAGCCACTGGGCTACTGTACATCATAACAGTAATTAGTAGCAAACAAAAGGAAGGTGTGGTGTCAAGGCTTCATGAGAACCTAATTCTGAGCTCACTTTTTGAGGGGTGAAGGGGGGTGATAATGTCAATACTATAGACCTATAGTCTGGACACAGAGGGTGGCACTCGCTTTCTTTACCTGAGGCCCTTAAGACTGCACAAGTCGCTCACACAAAGGGCTATTCTTCATCACTAGTGACACTGGTTTAGAGTTTGTAAGAGATCTAAGAACGAACAAGCTAAATACAATGGAAAATAATTTATAATAAACTAAAGTTATAAGAATACAAATTCAAATTTTGTTATTTAATTAAATAAGGTGGGAAAAGGGAGCTGGGCATAATGATAAATATATATTAATTTTAAAGCCATTAACAGGAAATAAACACATTTTTTAAAATCAACTTAAAACAAAATAAAGATAAACATGTTTAGGAATATTCGAATAAGACTAACAACAAACTTCAAACATAAAATGTTCAAGTTTTGAAATAATAAAGGTGAGCCCCTACTAACAAAAATATTTGAGGCTTTGAAAAATGAATTAAGGAAAAACCTTAAACAAAATACAAAATGAGCCAAGAACAAGTTATTAGTTGCGAAGTGTGTGTGTGTGTGTGTGTGTTATTAGTTGCGAAGTGTGTGTGTGTGTGTGTGTGTGTGTGTGTGTGTGTGAGAGAGAGAGAGAGAGAGAGAGAGAGAGAGAGAGGGATGTTGTGGAGAAGGGATGGAGTTGACATAAGGATGCCAAACCACACTCCTACTGTAAATAAGGCATGTGTTGTTCTACCAAAACCAAATGTGCGTATTTTTTAGGGGAACCATCCGGAACAAACGAATAACAAACAATTGCAATCATAAAAACATGGATTTTGAAAAGTAGGAGAGCTATCGGGAAGTTGGCCCCTCACGAGTAAACAAAGTGGCACAGGCTCACGTCCCATTTGTGAAAGAACAAATGAGGAACAATCCGAAAAAAACGAAGAACAATCGATTGCGATCAAAATCTATCAAAACGGAACAAACGAAATTTTTGTGGGACAATCCGAAACAAACGAAGAACAAACGATTGCAATCATAAAAACTTGAATTTTTAAAAGTGGGGGGGCCAACTTCATGGACGTCCATAGTCTCCTACGCTTGTTTGTATTGCATTTGTCAAGTGATAGCTGATGTTACTGAAGTGGTAACAAAATATGTCAACAAATCCTTGTGATTGTAAAATAAGTGAATGCTTGCTATCAAGTACCCTGTCAATTTTTGAGGATGGCTTGGAATTGCGATTAAGTGTGGGATTTATGCCATTCCAGATTTATTTAGAATCACCTTTATTAGAGGGGAGGAATACATTTTTGTTGTATTCTCGTAGGCCCATACAAAAGCAAATATTGACGAATATTAGTTATCACATAAAACAATGATATTGAAGTTTAATTTATTTCTAGCATATGAAGTTGTCAAGTTATGGTTTAAAATGCAAGAAAAGCTGCGGACAAATAATAGTGTTTATTAAAATTGGTGTGTTTTCAAGATTATTAAACACGCCATAACATACGACAAACGCTTCTAGAACCAACGCACAGATGGCAGCGCCCACACTCACAAATCGTTCCGGGGCATTCTCATAGGTAGCAGCAGTAACGTCATTCCAATAAATTAGTCAAAATTGTATGCTTCAGAATGATAACTTTATATTCTTGCCAATTGACAAATGATAAGACTAATTATTTCAAAACACGGCCACATTTGGTCCCTTGATGTTTGTCGGAGTTAGCTTTTTCATTGTTAGGTTTGCATCCTACGAATGATCGCAATTAGGTATTTGAAAATTACATTACATTACAAAAAGTTAATGGATTAATAAGTCAAAACGTTTTAAATAGCTAAAAAATTGTAAATCTCCAAATTATAATTATTGCTAAAACACCAATAGAAATGGAAAAAAATTGCTTAACAATTCAATTGTTTATGTTTTGAGGTAACTTTCTTAACAGTAATATTTACATAAAATATAATGTATTTTTAGTATATAATAAAATAAAATATATTAGATTATTTTAAAGTTACAGTTTACATTTAAATATAATTTTAATTTCTATTTGAAATTAGTACTAAACATATATTTACATTTAGTGATCAACCACAATGTAATTAAATATACTCATGCTTTTTAATATAAGGTTACATTATTGCTACTTTTAACTAAGAAAATGTGTGAATTGTGGGTGTTGTTTTAATTAGTTTTAATGACTCATTTTTCTATCTACACATTTTAACTATCAATGTAGGAAGGAGAGAGCTAGAATTTATTTAAAATGTTCCCTCATTTGCGTAGTGTATGATATCATTTAGCAAAATAATATATTTTTTTTTACAACCGACCAGTATTCTTCTCAGATCTCTCCACCCCTAGTAATCGATTTTAATTTGATCCTGATCCCTTTTAGCCGTAGTGAGCACTAGACATCCCCATCGACAATCGCCATAGAGGGTTAAATATCCACATAAGTGGAAAATTTGAGTTTTCTAACTATAAGTTAAAACATTTACTGAAGGCAGGTGCTGGTTAAAACTTTATATTTCTTGCATATTATTGGAGGGATTCAGATTTCTGAATGAGTCATTGGTGCAACCTTATTATCCAATAATCCCCTCCACTACCTTTCCCAACACTTCTTTTCAGCACTACCTTGGCCGACCCCGTGATGTAGTGGTCAGTGTACCGGGCTACAACCAAAAAGGGTTAGATTCCCAGTTGGTCACTTTGGTAATTTTCCTGAAAGAGAAAGAGCATGGTAAATTAAGCTTAGTTTAAGTTAAGTCCTACCCTGGCTCCACAACTTCATAATCACTATCATCACATAATCTCATTGCTGGTACGACGTGTAGACAACCTCCTAGGGCGTACCCTGGGCAACGTTCTGTGCCATCAGAGCAGATAATAATCTACACATAAGGCGACCGAGCCTGGCTGTCAAATTCCCGCCAGTTCATATGTACCATACGATAAAAAAAAATCTTCTGCATTCAGACAAACGGATTGTCAAATTTCTCATTAAATCGTCATACATTTTCAATTAAAACAATTGTAATTATTCACGTCTGAGGCAGTTGTAGCCGAGTATTCAAAGTGTACACCTTTTGATGAAGTTTGTTTAAACAGTCTGTTTTGTTTTAAATGAATGATTGAGCAACCTAATCTCTCAATCTTTACATGTGGGGTTGAATTTCAGTTTTCTTTTATCACAACTGTGGATACATTGAAAACTATATTGCTCAACTCTGCCTTAAACTGATTAGCCACTGATTTTTATATTTTGCTCCTATTAAATACTTAATTTTACTTTATTTTAACTTGCAGTTACACTTATTTTTATAGTACAAATAAAAATTAAATAAATCATTATATTTATTTAACAAATATAACAAAATACTCATAATTCATACTTATAATATTGATAATACATGTTATTAATTTCAAATGTCAAAGTAAATTCACTTCTGCGATCTGGTTACAATATTAAATCTATTTTCAGTTATTTTTATTTTGAGCTTATATAAATAGATAAATTTAAATAATCTCATTTAATGTATTGTATAAGCTTGATGAATATCTTACTTTTAACATTATTTCCAAATTTTAGACAATCCTTGTAATCTTATCACATCAGTTTGTCATTTAAGGTACGGATGTTGGGGACGCGAGAAAAGGTGTTTTGGCAGTTTTTATAGTACAATATTTTCTTAACCAAAATAGATATAATGTTGCTTCAGTACAATAGAAAGTATAGTTTACTTCACATGGTGATATCAACTGTTGTTAAATACACATCATGAGCATAGCGGCATTAAATGACAAAGTTTTAAATGAAGAGAAATGTTGTCATTGAATCTTGGACACCTTTGAAAGATATTCAAGGAATTATGATATCACCATTTGATAAATATTAAACTATATTTGTAATGAAGAAATGTTTAATATATGTTGATAAAAATATGTTTTGACACAAAAATTGAAAAATCAATTACCTTTTCTCGCGTTACCTACATCCTCACCTTGACGAAGAAATAGTTACCCCCACCACACCAACATAATGGTGGATTACATACTTAAAAAATAATTTACAAAAAATGTAATGCATAATGTATAAACAAGTGTATGGACAATTAACAATAATAATAATAATATGCATTATTTGAAAAATTTAGCAAAAAATATGTTAAGTCAATTCACAAGTACGTTGACCAGCGGTAATTTACCACCGCCCTCTCAATCGTTATTTTAATTAATTCCCGACTCCCCCAAAGAACGGTATCATTTTGCTACCCCCGCCCCTCTCAATCGCTGTTAAATTAATTCTAGACTCTTACAGTACACGAGAGCGTCTTCCACAAGTACGGAAAATGCGTGCACATAAACGGGATGCTTATCAAGGCCTGCTGATGTCTGGTAGATCTGGGTTTGAATCCTGGTCAGGTCTACTGACATCCCTACCACATAACCTGCACAGACGCGGCGATAAAAAACTTTATCTAGGGAAGTATAACTAAATGTTGTTATATATTTCAGTTGGAAGTCATGCACCCTGGAGGTACACAGACCACAGTTTTTGGAACAACGGGTATGACAGGAATTAAAAACTAGTAGATTTATTTTCACGTATTCATACGTCAAGTCAGATGATCTGCAGTTGTTCACAATCTTCGTTGGGAATCGAACCAGAGTTTGCAGGGTGGTAAATCAAAGCATCGCGTGCCGTCCGCCAACTGAAAACATTTCCTGGGTGTTGCGTAGCCTTTGAGCCGGAACAGTCTAGTTTACAGGCGTTGAGCAATATTATTGTCTGTTGCTGGGTTTAGAACACTTGCCTAGATTTAAACAGTGTAGACTTGATATGTTAGTACTTAAGTGGTCGTTAGCGTGGAGATGGCAATCCCAAGCACCGACTCAAAGACCAAACAAAACAAACTATATAAATACTATCTATCCACTTTGGTTGCAAAATGGACTTGCCAATGGCGTGGTTCGGGTTCAATTAGAGTGGTTTTAAAGTCTCCTTCAACGCAAATGTGGATGTAACCACCCTAACACATTAGAATAAATAGTATAACCTTGAATGGGTAATAAGATGCAGCGCTAAAAACCATGTTAACTGTTTTGGAATTATCTAATATTACATACTGCAGACATTTAAAGTGTTATGTGCCAACAATAACCCTTTTAACGTGTTTAGAATGTGTTTTTTTTAAATAATAAAGACCTAACTACATGTTAATGTAGGCTTACATCACATATTTACTCATAAGAGTGGGATATGGGTTGTTATAGCTAAGTAAATTATTCCCACCTCCTTTGTTTCAAACAAGAACTTATGAACACTCTACAGGGTCTGCAGATATAGCCAGGCCAAGTGGAGCCAACATTTGAAGTTACTCTCCTGTTGTATAAGATAGCGGTGACCTGGCGGTCCAGGGGTAAGGTGTAAGACTTCTGTGCTGGCGGCCGGGGTTCAATCCTCGGTCCCGGTACAGATTTATCTGATTACCAAACCCTTCCTTCACCTCTGACAAGACATCTTGTGAATTTAGGGAATGCCAGGTCTCCACCGTGGTTCGGATTCCACGTTAAACTGTAGGTCCTTCATTTCATCTCACAATCACCCTACCATTACACATTATACACATTAGCGTAAGTGCGTATAACCCGAACGGGTAGTAAGACGCGGTGCTAATAATAATAATATAAGATAGCTTATATTAATTTAAACAATTGATTAGTTTCCAAACGAATCATATTCCACTTGTTCAAATATTTATTTCAATAGCATAACCCTGCTTATAATAAACATCAACATACCTTAATAAACACTAGTTACAGAAATATATCTAACATAATTTCTTTACTATATTATCCCTATAGTGGCAGCATGAAAAATTGCAATAGAAGAAATTGTCTACGTTTCTTTGGACTTCTTTGAATATAATATGTTTTAGTTTTGATCCCTAAAAATAAACATTCGAGAAAATCTGGTAACTAAACATTAGTACAGCTGCTGGCAATGAAAAGTTTTGGAGAAAGTTGAGACATTCTTTGTATGTACTTCACAATCTTAGTTAGTTAAAAAAGAATTAAATAATATATAAAACATTTTGTACTTAGACATCCAAGGTTGAACCAAACTAAGTCTATAGCCTGTCGAGGACAAAAGATAAATCACACCTGTGTATGTAAACCGTTGTTTACTCTATATATTGGCGACATCATTGCATGTTACTTTCCTTTCCGTGAACGTCACAACCATCTATCCCATAACACGTTCATCATAGGGTCCCTGGTTTGATTCCAGGCAAGGCTGAGGATTTGCCCAAACTGGGAGTCTCGAGCTCGACTCCTGCATGACAGGTGGAGGACTGGATGCTGTGCATGTCCGAAGCTACGACAGGCCTAGCAAACCGGTAGTGGTAAATATTCGTTCATTTCCGATCGCAATTTGTCCTAAAAATATACAGTATGAGAGTTCGAATCCCACAAAGTACGGTGACCAACAATGCTTAACATATTGTTATTATTAGCACCACGTCTTAATATCCGTTCGGATTACACGCACTTACGCTAATTTGAGAGGAAATCGAGGACCTACACGGATCCAAACAACTATGGAGGTCCTGCATTAGATAGAATATGGTTTATGTTTAGTTTATTATCATTATTAGATGTGGTGCTATAAACAAAACAAAAAATTATATTATATGTTTCTGAATTATCTAAGCTTACATATTGCTAAAGTGTCCTGTGCCCACGTGTTTAGACGGTAAAGCCCTATCTACAAATTGATGCAGGCTTACATATATAAACGCTACAAACATGAGTGCGATATGGGTTGTTCCCACTACATAGTTAAGCTCTTTTAACATATCTGGAACCAATATTTAAAGACACTTCTCTGTTTTACAGACGAATTCGTAAATTGAAGTTGAACCCGGGACCTTCGACTTAGTCTACCAACGCTCAAGATAACACAAAGAAACAAACTACATTATAAAACAAGAAACTCTGCCCATTTTATCACAAAGCATTTGAAATTAGAAAACAATTTTTAAGAAGTGAATTGTATAGAATGAGGGCCATGCCGTTTTCCTACCGCTACCCGCTGTAGTCTTTCACAAAGCGATGTTTCCACAACCTACAGATAAAAAATAACTAGTGACTCCCCCGTGTGGAATTCCACAAACGACAAAATGGGTGTTATCCGCGTTGATCATAGAATCAAGGGTCCCAGGTTCAAAGGCCTCGGGTTTGCCCAAACTGAGAGTATAGGGCTCGATTCCAGGCACGGTGGGTAAAGGACTGGATGTCCTAGTCTGTTGGTTATTGGGCCATTTTTACAGGGTATAATATTACCTTTACCGGGATTCCCTTATACAGTACGCGAGCTTGATGCCCACAAAGTACAGTGACCAGAGGTAATTAATTAACATAACTTGACGTATATTAGGTGGAAAGGTTTTAAAATAATCGTTTCTAACACCGTATGTCTCTGATGAGGAAAATAAACATACATATACACGTAATATTTAACAACAAAGTAATATTGTTGACAATTAAAATAATGTTTGTATTTTCGGTAGCTTTAAATCTGAGTCTTCTATTCAAGAGCACGTTTAACACAACAGGCACAACACCCCAATTTTCATAGAAATGACCTTTTGCTGTCCACACTGATAACATTTTACTATCAACCACGTATTCATAAGTCAAGTCACGCTACCACTGTTAGACACAAAGGGCTCTTCTTATGAAAATTGATGTGTAGATATAACGTGGTTACGTGTAACTTTTGCTAGCATTTGTCAACAAAAAAATAGATCTAATCGGGGACGCGCCAGCATATAAAACGATAGACCTTTAATATTAACAACTACAAACATACACACATACATTTGAACGACGATATATTATGACAGGTGCTTTAAGACGTGGCTTGGAGTTAAACAAGTTGGCACACCCCTGCATGTTTCTGTCAGGGTACTCACCCGACTGAGATTTGAAGCTCGATCTTTCAGCCACGACTCACGTTGAAGATTCATCATTATTAGCACCGCGTCTTACTACCCGTTCAGTTTATATACACTTAAACTTATGTGTAATGGTAGGGTGATTGTAAGATGATTTTTTTTTTCTCACTTATAGAGAGAGAGAAAATAGTCCTATTGGAATCATGAACATTTTCAACCTCGAGATTATGATGAAGCGTTACGTTTTTTTCCCCCTGGATTAAAAAAGTGGATTTTAAAATTCTGCTTGTCTCTTACCATAGATACTAAATTGTTTGAATGATTTTGTTCAAAATTTAATAGCTATACTTTGGGAGTTTGTATTGATTTTTACATTAATCCTTATATTAACGCTAGTTCATTTAAGAGTGAATTTTGAAAATTACAAATATTTCAAGAAGGCTCTACCAATTTGGATTAAATTTTATATCTAGCTAGTGTGAGATCTGACAAATAACATTGCACACTTGAGTAAAAATTCATTTTAGTGCAGTTTAATGAAGAATATTTCTGTAAAATCAAAAGATTTTAGAAAATAGCTCTAGTTGGTTGGTTAAATGTTTAAATCTGGGGAGTTTCCAACACGACAAATAGAAATTACTACTTGTTTTTAGGTAAAAATTCACAAAAGTGTAATTTAACAAAGACTGATTTTTTAAATAAAATTTGGTATATTTGAAAATAGCTTTAACAATTTGTCTCAAAATGGGTATCTGGCGAGTTATTTACAATAATAATAATAATTTCATAAATGTTTTTTTAAACAATTTATTTAATAGTAGTGTTGATTAATGATATTTGTAAAATTGTAATTTTAGTTTTACTGCCTGTTCTGCTTATACCTATCTATGGTAATTACTCTAATGAGGTGGGGAGAAGGAAGGAAGCGTTTTAGAGGTAATACACCTGCACTTGCATGGAAGGAGAGTGGAAAACCATCGTGGAAAAAATACCTTCAGTAGACACGACCGGTATTGGAACACCGATCTCCCCATCTCCAGCAGTCCAGTCTAACAGGAAATTGACTCCTTGGACAATTCTTCAACTGAAGTGGGTTTAAAAAAAAATAGATTGAACAATTTTGCCACTTGAGGACCATTTTACACGATTTAATAATAACGTATGTTGATTTTTATTAAATATATTAATTTAGGTTAGTTTACATAAGATTCATTTTAGAAAATTATAAATCTTTCAAAAAGTGTTTTAATATGTTATTTAAATAAGTGTTTTAATATGTTATTTAAATAAGTGTTTTAATATGTTATTTAAATAAGTGCCTGTTAATAGTTTATGATAAATAATAAGATATAATTATTTTTAACAAATATAAATATTTTGAGGATAGTTTACAAAAAAATATTTTTTGAATATTTGAATTACTAAAAAAATTGTTTGGTCAATGTTGTTTGAATTTTTTGTGAAAAATGTTTTTATTGTACTTAAAAAATGACTTTTCCGAGGAAAACTTAAGTGGAGTTTACAAAAAAAACTATTTTTTTATAAATTGGATGGGCTTATACTTAATTTGGCCACGAATTTTTTTTAATTTTTAAATTTATTTTTCTTGAAAAAATATTAA
>CABFOV010003424.1:0-27136 GCA_902141375.1 Timema poppense | reverse complement strand
GGGGGCGGGGGCAACTTAAGTGATATTATCCAATTGAACCTTCTCCGATATCAATATCCTACAGATATTTAAAGTAGTAACCTAGCATTCTAAACATTTCGACTGCTATGATATTCTCGGTTAGTGCTCACCTTTATACGAACGGTAGGAGACTGTCTTCTCCTCTCATGTCAGCCGTATGGGATGCTCTCTAGCTGGTGATGCTGTTGATATGGTTGTTTATCCTGTATGATCTTCCAAACTTATACGTGTGGTCACACCTAACTTGACACCCCCACAAGTTAACAACAATGTTTTATTATTTAATTCTTCCAATTTCGCATCACTTAACGCTCCAAAACGACAAGGGAGAAAAATACAAAAGTCTCAATTTAGGTATGCGATATCTATTCTCTCAAATCTCGTCTGTACCTCTTTTAATCCACACCGTATATTTTTTATCAACGACAAGCTCATTAAGTTTGAATGTTGGTACAAAGTCGGGCGTGTTGATTCATTGGTTTTATCTCTCCATGTCTACAGTAGCCCCGTGGCTTCTTTGGTGCTGACTGACAGCTCACAGCTGACTTGTGACAGTCCACATTTAAGTATATACCTAAATTTTGACCATCAGAAGTGAGAGCTGCTAAACACATGTTTTTGCAGATTATATGGTCCAGTGTAGGGATACATAATTTGGTCTGGTAACTTTACAAAGCTTTTAGCTGTCAGCTGAGAGCTGTCAGTCAGCACCAAAGAAGCCTTGGGGCTACTGTACAGCAAGACCGTATACACGTTTTAGTAAATGTTTTATGTATACTCCTGCATACTACCCCCTCCACACGGATACGAGTTTGTGTTTGTTTAACCCTTTTGCAACACCGAGGAAATTTTTTCAGTTGGTGGACGGCACGCGATGCTTTGATTTACGACCCTGCACACTCTGGTTCGATTCCCAACGAAGATTGTGAACAACTGCAGATCATGTGACTTGACGTATGAATACGTGAAAGTAAATCTAGTAGCTTTTTATACCTGTCATACCCGTTGTTCCAAAAACTGTGGTCTGTGTACCTCCAGGGTACATGACATCCAACTGAAATATGTATCAACATATAATTATACTTCCTTCGATAAAGTTTTTTATCGCCACGTTTGTGCAGGTTATGTGGTAGGGATGTCAGTAGACCTGACCAGGATTCTAACCCAGATCTACCCGACATCAGCAGGCCTTGATAACCATCCCGTTTGTGTGCATGCATTTTCCGTACTTGAGGAAGACGCTCTCGTGTACTGTAACAGTCTGGAATTAATTTTAACAGCGATTGAGAGGGCGGGGTAAATGCGTCTTAAATTAACGAATTAATTAACTTAATTAAAAACACATCCGCCTTTGGAACAAACCCTAATTATTACGAGGTATTGATATTGTCTACCCTTTAAACAAATGAGAGAGAAAAATAAATTACGAAATATTCTCAAGATGTCCGAAACTGGGTAAAAAAAAACATTATGTAACTAGTGCGAGGTATTACGAAATTTAGGAAATAAAATACGCCTCAAAGGTTTTACTTGGAGGGGTAGAGATAAAAATAGTAGAACCAAGCTCCGTGTACACTACTAAGGTATCTTGTCATTCAAATCCTTGACTCTTATTTTACAATCATTAGTTACAAAATGAAAAATACTTTTTACTTAATACTATATTAACATTGATAATCTGAATGTTTGATATTAGATAAATTAACTAAATATATTAATACTGAAAATAACAAGGAACTGTAAGAAAATTATCTTCTAATTACTCTTACCAACACATTCTTGCATAATAAAAAAAAAAGGTTGTCATTACATACATAGAAAAAAAATATCTTGACATATTATCAAGAGAATGTTTAGGTTGTTTCTTTACTATTTGACCCATTATAAATAAAAATAAATATATATATATATATATATATATATATATATATATATATAACAAAATAAAAGAAACATTTTCCAGGAAATAAACAAATGATTGAAAACTCATTAAAATTATTAATGATGTGATTTTTAAGCATCTCAAAATTTGTTTCAAACTAAAAGAGGCCTACTTTAGGAACATTGTAATTACTAGGTAAGTTGTAATAGCTTAAACTTATGGTAACAACTAATACTAATATACCTAAGAAAACAAAACTTATATGCAAATATATTAATTTCAAATACACTTTTTAACTCAAGAAACCGTTTAAAAATATACCACTTTAAGACAAAAGAAAGAAAACAATTTTGAAAAAAAAATTAAGTTATTTATGGGCTACCTTGTAAAAAAGATATTTCACAATAATATATTATTTGTGTGTACCTTCTCAATTACTTTGCTTCAAATTGCTCGCCACTGTTCACCATATAGTCTTACTCTCATCTTACAGTCACTTTATAATAAAGTAATGTTTAAATTCGGGATTTAACAACTAAAGGAAATATAAATTTATATATAAAAGGTGAAACATTAAAATGGTAAGTCTACCTACAGTTAAAACCAGATGGCTTGAGGTAGTCATAAAGAAAGATTTAGATATACAAACTTGGAGAGGGACTAAGAAAGGAAGGCAAAGTGGAAAATAGTATTGGAAGGTAGATTGGGGAGGAGGGGTATAAAGTAGAGTGGGGAGTAGGGGTGGAAGGTAGAGTGGGGAGGATGGGTAAAAGGTAGAATGGGGAGTAGGGGTGGAAGGTAGAGTGGGGAGGATGGGTAAAAGGTAGAATGGGGAGTAGGGGTGGAAGGTAGAGTGGGGAGGATGGGTAAAAGGTAGAATGGGGAGTAGGGGTGGAAGGTAGAGTGGGGAGGATGGGTAAAAGGTAGAATGGGGAGTAGGGGTGGAAGGTAGAGTGGGGAGGATGGGTAAAAGGTAGAATGGGGAGTAGGGGTGGAAGGTAGAGTGGGGAGGATGGGTAAAAGGTAGAATGGGGAGTAGGGGTGGAAGGTAGAGTGGGGAGGATGGGTAAAAGGTAGAATGGGGAGTAGGGGTGGAAGGTAGAGTGGGGAGGATGGGTAAAAGGTAGAATGGGGAGTAGGGGTGGAAGGTAGAGTGGGGAGGATGGGTAAAAGGTAGAATGGGGAGTAGGGGTGGAAGGTAGAGTGGGGAGGATGGGTAAAAGGTAGAATGGGGAGTAGGGGTGGAAGGTAGAGTGGGGAGGATGGGTAAAAGGTAGAATGGGGAGTAGGGGTGGAAGGTAGAGTGGGGAGGATGGGTAAAAGGTAGAATGGGGAGTAGGGGTGGAAGGTAGAGTGGGGAGGATGGGTAAAAGGTAGAATGGGGAGTAGGGGTGGAAGGTAGAGTGGGGAGGATGGGTAAAAGGTAGAATGGGGAGTAGGGGTGGAAGGTAGATTGGGGAGGAGGGGTAGAAAGTAGAGTGGGGAGTAGGGGTTGAAGGTAGAGTGGGGAGGATGGGTAAAAGGTAGAATGGGGAGGAGAGGTAAAAGGTAGTGTGTGTAGGGGGGAAAGGTAGTGTGAGGAGGAGAGGATAAAGGTAGAATGAGGAGGAGTGGAGAAAGGTAGAATGGGGAGGAGGGGAGAAAAGTAGAAATGTAAGTGGGGAGAGAGGTAGAGTGGGGAGGATGGGAGAAAGTAAAGTGGGATAGAGGGGAAACGGATTAAAGGTATAGTGGAGAGGAGGGGAGAGAGGTTAAGTGGGGTGCATGAAAGAAACGGTGAAATGGTGAAAAGGGGAGAAGGATAAATGGTTTAGAGGGGAGCAATATGAAATGGTGAAGAGGGAAAGAAAGTAATATGTTAAAAAAGGGAAAAAATGAAATGTTATTGAGGAGAGGAAAATTAAATGTAGTTAAGGTGAACAAAGAATAAATAAATGAGGTAGTCTGTAGTAAAAGAAGGCAGGTCTGTCCTCAATGTCATATCCCAGGGCCAGCTATCATGAAACGTCACAATATTTCAAGGTGTGTCAAGTCTTGAACTTGTTATTAGTACGACAGATCGAGACATCAAAAGACCAATAAATCGTCCAGGATGTATAAGGATATAGAATCAGGTCCTCGACGCGATACGCCTCTTGGCCGAGGGCCTCGCCACCTTTCTCCTCTTCCTACCGCGGTTGCAGGGGGTCTGCAGCATGACTAAGGCGTGAAGTCGGATCGTAGACCTCGAGCACGCACCGATGATGTTAGGGTCCACCCGGAGACAGTGCCCCTGATCCCAGAGCGATTCCACAGGATCATGCAAGGACCGGATCTTCCCCATCCATCCGTGTGGCTTCCCGTCCACCCCAACCACCTCCAGCGCACCCATCAAACTCCCCACACGTTCAGGCGGATTCATCGGGACCACCTGCATCAAAGGAAAATATAGTCGCTTACATTATAAAAAATGTTCTCATAAAGGAAGTCAAACACATTTTTGGTTTCCTGTGCTATTGCTTTGTCAGCTAAGCTACTGAATAAAAATGGAGAAGTGGTGCGTATATCTAAGGAGACAGGCTTTGAAATCTATTTGGAGCTAAATGGGTATAATTTATAATCAGTCCCATTCTTTGAATCCTAATTCATTTTGTTTATAAAACTCTTACCCATCGATAAGGTTCGTATGATCAATTTTTCACGAATGGTAATCACATAATAAATTATCAAAAGAAATTAGCAGCACCAGTGTCAACGGTCCAGACCAACGTTGGGTTTTCAAAAATACTGGTTTGCTATTGATGAGGGATATCTAAGTTTGAATGTCAATAATATACAAAAATTCGAAGTGCAATTACCTAACAATACAACTAACCTACCATCCTGTTATATTATCCAACAAGACAACTTACCCTCTACCCTGCTAGATGAGCTAACAAGATAACATACCCACCATCCTGCTAGATGATCTAACAAGACAACATACCCACTACCCTGCTAGATGATATAACAAAACAACTTACCCGCTACGCTGCTAGATGATCTAACAAGACAACATACCCACTACCTTGCTAGATGATATAACAAAACAACTTACCCGCTACGCTGTTATATTATCCAACAAGACGACATACCCACTACCCTGCTAGATGATCTAAAAAGATAACATACCCGATAACATACCCACTACCATACTAGATGATTTAACAAGACAACATACCCACTACCCTGCTAGATGATATAACAAAACAATATACCCCCTACGCTGCTAGATGATCTAACAAGACAACATACCCACTACCCTGCTAGATGATCTAATAAAATAACACCCCCAATAAATTATCAGAATTAATATTTTCAACTCAAGAGGCCTATCATCTCACCTGGATGGTGCACATCAGCAAACGTCCCTTACAATGCACGGATATCACATACAACTTTTCTTGAGTCTCCTGCACAAAACATACGCTCTTATTGGCCCGCACCTTGTGTACCTCGACCAAGTGACAGCGCTCTGCTCCAGGGACGATCACGTCATCGTGGGCCTGGCCATGAGAAAACATAGCAATGTAACAAATGTTCGAATATTGCACCAGAGGTCATAAAGTTTGAAAACTATTTTCATTAATATTAGCAGCAGGTAGCAACCAATGGCAGGCTAATTAAAAAAAAAGTATTTTAGCTACATGTGGCCTTTTACAGGAAAGTATTTATAGTCTTTCTTCAACATTTAGGATTCTACTTGCCAGGAAAATCTTATTTTAAGGTTTATTTAAGGAACGAAGTTTGTTATAAGTTTGGAACGAAGTTTGTTATAAGGTTGGAACGAAGTTTGTTATAAGTTTGGAACGAAAAGCGTTCAATTCAGTAAAATGTCAATCACATTTTTTCCTTTATTGTGAAACCTCTGGTTTTGAAAAAAAGGAATACCTACTTAAGTGTATCTATAATGATATGGCACTATTTATAGGATACCAATTCAAATAAGCGTAGTTCAAATTATCATTTAATTCTTTGGTGTGTCGAATAAAATAACAAAAAAATCATCCAGTCAGCCCCTCCCACCCCCAACTCCCCCATTTGTTGTTGGAATCTAACCTCACGCAGGTGACGATCCAAGTTCCTCAACTTACCACCCCACGGACACTGGGGGTGGTTTGCGAGGGGGCATGTGGTGGGCTGGTACTCGCAGGATGGCTCGTGGTCCACCATCAGTTCAGATCGGAGGTTCTTGAGGCATCCCTGAGGCTGGTAGCGACAAGAATCCCTTTGGGGCTGCGCACTCAAACAAACACATGGCAAGGTTAAATATTATATGTGGTGGGAGGGAAGGTTGGACACAATATGTTGAAAAAGGTAGGTCAGGGTGTTTCTGAGCACTTTGTAGTATGATGGACCACCTCCGACGCTTTAATAAATATTATTAATACTAGCTTTTTCCAGCGGCTTAGCTCGCGTTAATGTTTATTTTGTCGATAAATTCAGGTTGTTGGTCGACACAGGAAGTATGAAAATAAAAACGATGAACTTATTCAGGTTGTTGGTCAATACAGGTAGAGATAAAGAAACATACAAACTACACAATATAAATAAGGATTAAGTGTAGGAGTAGAAAAGAAGTAGCGGAGTGTGTGTCAGAAGAGTCATAGGTTATGCCTTGCCGCGAATTGAAAATCCCACTCCATCTTAAATTTTACCTACAGTTAATTAACATCCCTTATTTACTCCGCTTGTTCTTGGCCGTTGCAATCATGGGAACAGAATATATCATTATTTTAGGATGCTCCTATATACTATGTCGTATGTCCTTCCATTTGGCGCAAATACATACAAATTCTAGGCATTGTACACACGCGAACATGCTACATATAGCTGGCCATGGAAAAGTCATAGCTTTTCCAAATGCACCCCTGATACCTGCAATTTTTGCCCTTGCGCTTTGTTAAAAGTAATAGCATGACTAAGTTTGATTGAATTGAAATAGTAGGTCAGTAGGGATTATTGGGATTAGCGATATGATTACACTTTCCCCTTTTCCCACACCTGTTAAAATGGTGGCACAGATTATATTTTGACCTAATTGTGTAATCCGAAGCCTCGTACCATTACATAATCGGGTTGCATCTAAATTTCACATAAGCATAACTGGTACACCTAATTTCAATTGTAGTTTATGCGAGGGTACACCTGATGGCTCCAGAGTAATTTAAAAACTCAGCGGGATATGAAGTGCTCTGTTCTGTGTCTATGATTGTATCTATTGACAAATACTCCTTTATTTCTCCTTGCATCTCATTAAAAATGTCAGTGCTGATTTTGTTAACGATTTCATTTTTTGGTGCAAGATTTGCTCTTGCACACAGCCAGTGATAACAATTAAAATTTAGTTGTAAGTCTGGGTAAACTTTAGCAATGAGCTCCACATCATTTTACACCAAATTACATAATTCTCCTCTAAGTAAAATACAACCTTCAGCATCCGTGTCCAAACGTCCATCGCCAATTTTAAATAGTGTATCTGCGTAATGACCTGAATCTACGTCATTATAAGGTGTACTTTCATATTCGTTGTTAGGCTGAATTTTTTAATTTTTGCCCACTATCTTGATCACTTGAGACAGGCTTAGATTTCATCTGCATGTGTGCCCCTCTGGGTCACCGGTAGAGTTTGTTGGAAGTCACCTTCCAGTAAAACTACCTTTCCTCCCATACTATATGTACTGTCTCGCAAGTCCTGAAGAGTTCTGTTTAACGCCTCTATAGCTTATTTTTGTGGGACATCGTATTTTCGTCCCACACTAAAAGTTTACTTTGTCGTAGCATAATACCTCGAGAGCTATTTTTGTTGAAATTGCAGATGGGTGACTCTTCCTGTGTAAGTGCAAGATTTAATGGCAATTTTAGAACGGAATGTGCAGTACGGCCACCGTTCAGTAGTGTATCTGCTATAACGGAGGAAGCCACGGCGACAGCAATTTTCTGGTCTTTTCTTATGAACCCCAATAATAAGTTCAGAAAAAATATTTTGCAGTTCCTCCAGGGGCATTGAGAAAGAGGAGTGCACCAGTCCCTGACTAATTGACGTAACAATTATTGAAATACGAGACTTTGTTCTGGAAGCAACCGAGGAACTAATTTCGGTTACTTTCTGTTGCAATGCTGTGAAATCATAGTTTAATTCCCGAGTAATTTCATCGTTTAAGTCATTTTCATCTGATCGTCCAGGGCTACTATTCAAAAATCTTGAAGCTTCTTCCTAGTCATTGTTATAAACTTGTTTTCACTTTTCGTCAGCGTTTCGTAGTAGATGTGCTCATTAAAAGTCATAACTGCATGTACTTGCTTGTAGCCACCGCAAAATATCTTCCACCATGTACTCTTTGTGCCTATCCCACAGCGTATGAGGATTAGAAAGACCGCAAGAGGATATGAGGGTTGCGTAAAGTTATCTGATTTTGTCTGGTGATTGGCACTGCACGTCTTCCTACATAGTTTCGTCCCAGTGGTTATCATTCACTAACAAACGTAGAGCTTCACATGCTTCTCTATATGTTCCGCATTCCTGACCGTTGACAATTTTAAGGTCTCTATATCTAGTTGGACCTCGAACATGATGAAATAACATGTGCAGACAAAAGAATTCAAAGTTCGTTACATGGACGGTGTAGTCACGACCAAGAGCGTCTGATGATTTAACCCCTGGCAAAACTTCAACAGGCGTACCTTGAACGCGGCGTTTCCACTCCTTTTTTGAGTTGTTCCATGTATAATAACGGGGGACTTGGGAATACAATAATGTTTTAGCGAAAGTATCTGTCTGACAAAGCTGGTAAAAGGCAGTTAATGTTGTTTTAGGAGGTGATGAAATCCTTTCCTGGAAATTACTCTCATTAAAGAAAACACGCTCTCCATTTTCTAGGTGTACGGCAAGATGTGTAACAGTAGGATGTCTTTCGTGTAAGGGTAAACCAAGGAGCCGTCACGCTGCCTCATTACTACTGACATATCGCCCTGCTTGATATATTTGTACTTCATTAAGAGTTTGCTTTACACCTTAGTCAGGCAGATTGAAGATTGGCTGATCGGTCCCCTTATTAATATATTTGCAAATATATTTAATATTACGAACAGAAATTGCAGGCTTTTACATTAATTTAGGCATTAAATATTTTACACAGAATGGGTGAATACGGCACAACCCAGCTATTACCAAAAGTTTGGAACACTCCATTGTGAGTCTGAATCTTAACACTTCTACCACCATCTTCAGGTGCCCTTAATCTGTATAAAGGGTAACCCTTAGCTTTGTGCACTGCTTCCTTTAGCAGCTCTCGGGGGAATTCTTTTGTACATTTTCCATTACATGAATGTAATTTTCAGCTCACATTTTTGTTTTGTTTAAAGAAATGTAACGAAGACGTCGCTCTCTACTTTGATGACCATATCTACCAAATATTTGTGAAAGAGCTGTCTTGAACGTGGAAGGAGGTTAAAGTCATTTTCTCGAAGCATCATGTGATAGGCATAAAAATCCATGCATGAAATTTTTTATTGGGAACTGGCTGTTTTATAGTGGGATTAATGAGTGGAATATCAAAATGGTATCCCGACTGTCCCTTGATAAAAATTAATGGTTACTGCAATTATCATAAAACTAATGAGTATCGGCTACGCGTGTAAGTGTATTATCGTGTGCTCGTAGAACTATGTCTCAAAGAGAACTGGTCGCCACTCACCAGGACAGCAACTTCAATAATTGTGAGTGCATTATAGCGCCTCTCATGTTCGCCACGTGGAGATCGATCAGCATGGATGACAACCTCATAATCTTTTTGAGGCCAGTTCTCTATTACGGTTCTAAAAGTATTTATCAAAATGTTGTGGTTATGTAACATTCTTTGAAATTTTAATAGCGTATCACTTTCAACTCCTTGAATGTATAGGCAACGACGGTTTACTTCATTTTCTTCATCGCCCATAAAATAAACTTGCAAGAACTTATTCTGTCCGTTCTCTGTTGGATAAAGTGAACCAATTTGATGATATATCTGACCTTGTACGGTAAAGGTTGGTGAAAACCTGGGCTTTCTTATTTCCTTATCTACTTCAAAATAAGTCATTTGAAAGCATGATTTATACTTTCTAATTCTATTTAAAAAGCACCGTGATTCATTTGCATCATATAAATATAGAGTTTTCAGAGGTTGTTCTGGTTCACCAAGTAAGGGAGGGGAAACTTTGCCATTAGAACAACACATCCTTTCGGTCTCATCTTTCCATTTTAAAGCATCACAAAACTGGCATTTTCTATTCATCAAACCATCAACAATTAAAGTATGATTTCTGTAATCAAAGGATCGTATTCAAATCCAGAATTATTAAATACGGACCAACTGTTACGCATAAAAGTTCGTCGGCGTTCGGTTTGCATATCTGCATGAACGATTCTTCTCGCCTGCGAATGTTGTGTAGTTTAAGTTATTCTAATGGTAGTATGCCACTGGTATTCTTCTTCTAAATAGAGCTGCGTTTGAAGGGGCGTCTCAGTAGCTCTCAAAGCTCTCTGTTGTTCATCTTGCTCATCTAAACGGTGCTGCATTTGATAAGGAGTTTCAGTTGCTCTCAAATTAACTTGTCGTTCAGCTTGTACATCTAAACGGATCTGAGTTTGAAGGAGCGTTTCAGTAGCTCTCAGAGCTCTCTGGCGTTCGGCTTGTTCCTCCGAACTCAATTGTGTTTGAAGGGGCTTCTCAGCTGCTCTCATAGAAGCCTGGCGCGTGGCTTGGTACTCCAGTCTTTCCGTGCTTTGAGAAGGTGTGTAATCGAATATCAAAGCAGCGTGTCGCTCCGCTTGTTCTTGCCTTCTTAATTCGGCATGAACGTAGGATTCTTGGGACAGAGCAATTTTAACTGCTCGGCCTCACGATGAGCTCCTGGATAAGTTAGAATTACGTTTGCGAGGCTTTTCAAAAAAGAAAAAGAAAAAACTTATTTTAAGAAAAAAAAAGATACCTAACATAAAAATTAAAACAAACAAACTATTGCCTTAAAGGTAAAAAATATAGAATTAGAAGCAATATAACTAACCTAAAAATAATGAATGATAAACTATCGCTCAAGGAAAAAAAAGGAACAATATAAACTGAAAACGTAAAACAATTATAATATTATTAAAATAGGACTAAACACAGATAAATAAACGGTAACAAATAAATGTTTGTAAACAAATTAATCGCAAACATGTATTGTTATTTCCCATCGATACGGTCCCCCAACTTCCTTTCTTCCCTTTCTCCTAACTTCACAATTATGAGTTTAAAATAGCCATAGATAATACAAAACGATACCTCGTTTAAAAATGTGTTCAGCGCCATCTATCGGATTTTAGGAGTAACGAAATCTTATTACATTAAATAGTACAAATCTATACCGCGCCATCTATAGAGTTGTTACAGTACTAAACGTTAAAGGCACTTTAGTAAAAGTAATATTTTTATTTGAGTTCATCACAGCATAATACCAAACTTCTTACGACAATTTTGTCATTTACCATAACCGGGTGAACAGACAGTTAGCTGAATGTAATTATTTTAAATTATTTTTAATCATTTTTAATCATTTTAAGATAGATGTGCCTAAAATAACTTGGGAACAGATTTTTATTAATCATTTTAAGATAGATGTGCCTAAAATAACTTGGGAACAGATTTTTATTAATCATTTTAAGATAGATGTGCCTAAAATAACTTGGGAACAGATTTTTATTAATCATTTTAAGATAGATGTGCCTAAAATAACTCAAGAATAGATTTTAATTCGGGATTTCAGATTTTCTTCCGGGATACCGCAGGTCCCTTTTTCTGTACTCCAGGTATCATGTTGCAATTCATGTTCATATTAGTAGGCCGAGTTGATATGCCGGACGACCGTCTAAAAGTTATTTTTTTCTATCCCTCGCGAACAGTACTTTTTTTCTGGATGAAATGTACCTTATGTCCTTTAATGTATCCATGACAACGTGTATGCAAAATGTCATGATGATCGGTAGAGTAGTTTAGGCGTGAAAGCGTAACAAACAAACAATCACACTAACAAACTCACATTCGCATTTATAATATTAGTTAGGATACATTTTATTAATAGAAAATTATATCTATAGTGTAAGTAGTGATAAAATCAAGATTTTATTGAAAATTTAAGTAAATTCTTTTTTCACTTATTTAAAATATTTAAGTCACACGTTCTGAACAGAGTGATTATATCAGCACACGACTTATGAACTAACTTAAATATAGAACAGACAAAAACCAGCCCCCAGCAGTTAATTCATCGCTGTGAAAGGGGAAACACTAATCTTACCGATGATAAATTTTTTGACCATGCCAAAAATCAAACTCGGGATCTACAACTCAATAGACTGACACACTATTGACTGAGCTTAAGGGTTGGGCTATTGCTAATATGTCTATAAATTAATGGCTGATTTCCAAAACCACTTTAGGTCAACAAAACTAGTTTTTGAGAAAACACAAAAAAACTCTTTGAGACCTAGTATGTATATATTAATTTTTTATTATAAGAATCAACATTAATTTGGTTTACCTCTTCTATAAATCATAGATTTAAGCAAGGGTGATAAAAAATAATAAAAAGGAGCTAGCACTTAAGTTGTTTTGAAAATTTATGCAATACTTATTGTTCAAAAAAGCCTAGTTTTGTTTATTTCAACCTTAAATTAACCTATTAAACTTACAACTCACTATTATTTTTATAGTAGTTAACTTTACGGTCTAAATTTAAGCATGGTTGTTTAACATTGGTTGTGTTGGGGATTGGAATCGGCAAAACGAGTATTGCCAAAGTTTTGATCATTAAACAATAGAACCCATGCGCTGATAGCATAAACGCAGTGTCAGCATTCCTTGTAGTAAATCAGTCCAGAAGGCATAATAAATAGTAATTTTTCCAATTTAGCTGGGATGACAACTAACCATCGAACCTAGTAGGGTCACGCTGCTCATTTTGGAAGCTATGTGGCTTATGACGCCGGATCGCAGAGTACGAATCACGGGGTAACGGGATTTATGTCCACGTCAGGTCATTTAGTGGTCAGTTGGATTAAGCATTACTCTTAATACTTCCTTCTGCCATAAGCTTCTAAATAGTTTTTAAAATTCCTTCATATCTTTTATTACTTCTTATCAACATAACATTTTATATTAGCGCATAGTAGTACAATAAAAACCGTAAAACCCAAGCGGAATGTCTGTTACGAGCCCAAACCTTCACATTTCAAGTTTACTTCCCCATACTCGGCCGCAACACATCCTGACAGTTTAGGCCAACACACATAGAGGGTGGTGACACTAGTTGACAGAAGCGAGATTTTAGTGGCATTTTAGTTTTTTTTTAGTAACATCAAAACTAGTACTACTTTTGCAAGAACAAATTCGGAAGTGAAAGACTTTGCAAAGCAAAGCAGCCACGTTACGCAACAATTGATATGAGGTGGATGAATGAGGACGCTCGCTGTACTAGGACTTAGAGAGGAGGAGATCCACACCATCACCAGTGAATCACCAGTCGCAGAGAGGATCAGTGAAAATGGTAAGAATTCTCAGACATAATTACCATGGTTTTAATTGAAGCTATGGGGTGAAGGTTGACCTACAAACTGCTACTAGCCAACTAGCAGGGGAGCTGATTCGAGTTAAGGCAGAGAGAGTTATATTATAAGCGGCTCAGATGAACAAGAGTTGTATTGAACCGATATAGTTAGTTAGGAATTTTACATTGATAGCCGCTATTTCAGTGTTCCATGGGAGAGTATTAGACAACATTTTGGTATCTTTTAAGAAGATAGGTCCTATATCAATACTATCTGGATTTTCAGATATAGAAGTAAGGGCAGTAATTAAACCTCGGTAGGCGGAACGGAGTTTGCGATTTCAGATTCAAGCTGTTTAGAAACCAACAGTTTCGAGGGATTGAAGAAAGGCTTAGTAGATAGGTACAGAAAGAAGCAGACAAGCCAATTTTTTTTAAAGAAACAGCTTACCAAAATTAGGCAGTTGAAAGGAGAAAGTGTAGAATGTTTTGCGGGCAGGATTATAAAATTAATTCAATTCGTAGGAACTAGTTGATGATCCAGTCCGGAACAGAGTAATTAAATTTGAGGCTGACCAGAGAGCCCAGTATTCCTTTTCAAACTGAGTTTTTTTTAGAGATAGGTAAATTCACTATGTTGGCGAAACATAAGACGTTTAGAAAGGCTGTAGAAAATGCCATAGACGTGGTAGAAGCCGATCATCAACCTTAAGAAAGGGAGAAAAGCAGACGTAGTAGAATTTTCATCATAGATAAAAGGAAGCCTTGTCTTAAGTGTAAAAGTCAAGGACACATAATGAGGGATTGCAAAATCATTAAGAAGAGACTGCAGTCATTTCTAATGGAGAAAAAGCAGGGCTATAGATGCGGCGAAATGGGGCATCCTGAGAGACAGTATTTCGGGGAAGTGAGCCATCACCTAATCGAGAAAATAGTCGTAGAAACCAAGAACTACGGTCCTCAACGAGAATTGTCCTTACGGCGTCAGTAAAATAAGACGAATTCACCGGGTAGTAATTAGTGCTATAACATATCATTGCGAAAAAAGAATAATAAAATAAAATCCACTTCACATCTGTTTATTGGAAGTTTCACATATGGTAATGAAAACTAAAATATACTCTACTCGAAAACATTCTAAGAAATGTAGACAATTTATTCTTTTGCAATTTTCCGTACTACAGCGAAAGGGATAAAATAGCCAAGAAAATATGTGAGAATATATTTAAATATCAAACAAAATTTACAACTATGTCTTACTACCCGTCTGCGCTGTATGCATAATAATATGCGAGTGAGTTATGATAAAGGAGGTCGAATCGAATGTGGATGTATCCATATTTACATGGAGAAAATGTTTGAAACAATTTATGATTATGTAACAATACAATGCTTCGTATTGTGCAATTAATCCCCACCCAACCTAATATCACAAGTTCGAGTCACCTAAATACATACTACCCACTCCCCAGAATAGCCTCAACGAAACCTACAATAGTATTCTTCACTATCGTAGCCTAATGTATCCCCAATAATTTCACAAAATCAGCATTCTTAAATATCCATTATAAACAGTTTACTAAAATAACTGTTCAACACGTACCATCGTCCAGCTGGCCTGGCTACGACGCTGGCGAGTCAAAAGCGCCGATGCACAAGAGTTGGGCGACTACAACTTGAAGTACGTGTTCAACGATCTACCCGGCCTGAAATTTACAATAACACTAGCCAGTGTTTTCTTGATGCCTCTTCGCCAAATCAACTAACCCTGGTCTGCCGTCTGGCGGAGGGATATGGAAAACCCTCGCCGAACATTGAAGCTTCAACACTGGTCAAAGAAATGGAATACTGCATTGCGACAATCACGCGTCTAATCAGCGGCTTGGAAAACCTGTGAAGTTGCATCATTATGACGTAATGGAATGTTTAAGCGTAACTGACTTGAATGTGAAAACCCCTCCCCCCCCTTGTTTTCGTGTTGTAGACTCATTATAAAGAGGATTGTAAATTGTAAATATGTATCATTATAACTGCACGTTGGACAGGTGTAGAGATCACATTTATTGAACGTCTGGTAGAGACGTATCATTATTACTGCACGTTTGACAGGTGTAGGGATCACCGTTATTGAACGTTAGAAATGTAGCGTGTTAGGAAAGAACTTTTGATAGATGTATCATTGCTATTGAACGTTAGAAGTATAGAGTTAGGAAATAACTTTTACATGGATATTATTATCAAAGATGGTTTGATATGTAGAGCATTATCAAGATGTTTTGATATTCGTAGCTTTAGGATAGAACTTTTGATATGTAGAACTTTAGGAAAGGACGTTTAACCTTATTTAATTATGTTGTAGCTCATCTTTTTATTGGGGTCATGAACGAGGGGCCTATATTAGTCTGTTAAATGTATAGTCAACGCCATGAGGAAATTGCGTTTGACTTTGTATCTTTTATTTTTACATAGCTAACTTTGTGTTTGGATCACGTTGATCCAACTTTAATGTGAATTGTTAGTACATTGAGTTAACGTAAATGGAAGTTAAGTTCGTTCGATATGTCAAGGAAATATTTGTATAACTTATTCTTCATTTACGTCTTGATGTCCTTAAATAAAAATATTGCCTGCTTCAAGCCAGGTCAGAGATTAGGTCAATGTAAGTCAGGTTGTTGCAAAATGTTTGACAAATCAAACAAAACCTTATTACACTTTCCTGAAAATGCAAAACAATGGATAGAAAATAAATCTCTCACAACAATGAAACTATCAATGCATTAACCCCAACTTTCAGTCACAATCATCAGTGACTGTAGCTCATTCTTCAGGCACTATCTGAAAAATCAAGTCAGGTGCTTCTTTTTACAGCGTTGATTTACATTGTAAGTGCTAAAGGGACTTCAATTACTTGCCAAGCATTTTTGGACTCCGGATCTCAGTCAAACCTCATAACTGACGCATTGTGTCAGTGATTGGGTCTTAAACGAATCAAGTTTTTTTTACACATGCATCTACAAATGAAGCTACATATAACGCCAACACATCCATCTATTCCAGATTTAATGCCAACCAGTCAAATCTAGATTTCCTTGTTTTGCCTAAAATTACGGAACAACTTTCAACCACACGTGTTGATCTTTATTCTTGGACAATTCCATCAACAATTACTTCATAGCCGATTCTAAATTCTATGAGCCATGTAAATATGATATTTTGCTTGAAGCTGAGATCATTTGGGATTTTATGTGCGTAAGGCAAGTTAAACGTTCCAACGAATAACCCATTTTACAGAAAACAAATCTAGGTTGGATTGTGGCAGGGAAAGTATTTCGCGAATGTTCATCACTAACAAAATTTTGTCATTTTGTTCCTACACACAATATTGACTTACAACTTCAGAAGTTTTGGGAGATTGAAGAATGTAATGCTACACACGACTACTCTGGTGATGACTTGAAATGTGAAAGACACTTTTCCGAAAACGTATCTCGGGCACCAGAAGGAAGATACATTATTAAAATGCCATTTAAGGACAATTCAAGGGAATTTGGGGATTCAAAGGAGCTAGCTACATAAAGATTAAATCAATTCGAGAAAAGGCTGACTAGGCAACCTGAAACACATGAGCAATATTGTGCATTCATGAGTGAATACGAAATTCTTGGGCACATGAAACCATTGCAAGAGAAAGACATTTGTTCACCATCAAGTTTGGAATATTATATTCCACACCACCCAGCTTAAAAACCTCGAGCACAATGACCAAGCTTAGTGTCGTATTCGATGCATCAGAAAAGACTAGTTCTGGATTCTGGATCATCGTTTAATGATATTTTGATTGTTCGTCCAACTCTGCAAGATGATCTATTTTCCATTATCATACGCTTCAGAACGCACAAATATGTGCTAACGTCAGATATTGAAAAAATGTACCGCCAAATCAAAATGTATTCGTGACAATTGTATTTACAGAAAATTATTTGGAGCGCTGTTTCTATCGCTTGCTGACGGTAACATATGGAACAGCTTGTTCACCAAACTTTGCAACACGAACTTTTCAACAATTGGCACGAGAAGATTAGAGAGGTGATAACGAAGGAATTCTACGTGGATGACCACATTACAGGATTGGACACCATTGAAGAAGTTGTGACCCTTCACAATCAACTGATAGCACTTTTACAACGTTATATTTTAACAATTTGGTTTAAAATTTATAATTTATTGATTATTGTGATTAAAAATATTATGTTTTATAATTAGTAAAACCAACTTAAGGATAATTTACTCAAAACCTCTTTATGAAATTATTAACTTCTAAGCCATAATACATAGCATGAATAAGTTTGTGTGGTTGTATAGTACAATTTATTTTATTTTGTAAGTACAATACCAAAGTTAATAAAACTATATTAGTAAGCAATAATGGGATACATAGTAGGAAATGTACTAATATTTGCATGAGGGTATGTTAAACTCTGGTTCTATTACTATCTTGGGTAGCCCAAGCTCGAGAGCTGCTCGTACTCACCTCGGACTCATACAAGATGGCAAGTGTAGATTCATCCAGATGGGGTAAATCCTCTGTCTTCACCATATATGAACGCTCGATGGGCGAGCTGGTTGCCAGAGGTCCGTGGATGGAGATTGGCGACCTCATGTCAGGTAATTCATTGGTGAAGGGCATGGGCGTCCTCAGAGGTAATCTTTCCTCCAGCTGATGAAACAATTGAGGGAGATAGGGATTAGAGGGGAGGGTATGGAGAATAGAAGAAAATACAAAAATACATATGGTTGTGGAAAAATAGATCAAATAAGAAGTATGGAAAATAAAACAAATGCAAGGAAAAAACATAATGTTGTGAGATAACAGGTGAGACAAAATTTAGAACGGCAACGAGACAGATACAAATTAATAATAAGATATATATCAAAATATATAGTGAGAAAGATAAATAAATATTAAAATGGAAAATGAGGAGGAAAGACAAGGCGAGTGTTGTTGTTATTATTATTATTATTATTATTATTATTATTATTATTAGCACCGCGTCTTACTACCCGTTCGTGTTATACGCACTTACACTAGTGTGTAATGGTAGAATGATTGTGAAATTAAATGAAGGACCTACAGTTTAACTTGGAATCCGAACCACGGTGGAGGCCTGGCATTCCCACATTCACAATATGTCTTGTCAGAGGTGAAGGAGGGGTTTTGTAATCAGATAAATCTGTGCCGGGGCACGGGATTGAAGCCCGGCATTCAGCTTAGATGTCTGACACCTTACCCCTAGACCGCCAGGTCACCAGGAGAGTGATAAAAATAGAGAATGAAAATAGAGAATGAGATAAGGGGAGAGTGATAAAAATAGAGAATGAAAATAGAGAATGAGATAAGGGGAGGCAGATAAAAATAGAGAGAAGAGAATTAGATAAAAATAAAGAACGTGAATAATGTAAGGGGAGATAGATAAAAATAGAGAATGGAAATGAGAGAAGGGGAGAGGGATCAAAATAAGAAATGGGAATGTGATGGGGGTGGGGGGGTATAAAATAGATAATGGGAATGAGAGATAATAATAGATAGTGAAAATGAGAAATAACAATAGAGAATGGGAATGAAAGAAGGGGAGACAGATAAAATATATGACTAGAAGGAACAATAAAGTCAAATTGAAATTGAGAAAAAGAGCAAGACATCAAATGTAGAAATTGATAGAGCGAGAGATGTGTGCCAAAAATAATAAAAGGATATGGAAAATGAGGTCAAAATATGGAAAATTATATAAAGGGAAAGGACAAAATATTTAAAGTTATGTAGAAAAAACTTCAAAATATTTAAAGTTTTTAAGAAAGAAATGTCAAAATATTTATAGATATGTTGAAAGTAATGTCAAAATATTTATAGATATGTTGAAAGTAATGTCAAAATATTTAAAGTTATATATAAAGAAACGTCAACATATTTAAAGTTATATATATAAAGAAACGTCAAAATATTTTCAGAGTAATATATAAAGAAACGTCAAAATATTTTAAAAGTAATATATAAAGAAACGTCAAAATATTTTTAGAGTAATATATAAAGTAACGTCAAAATATTTTTAAAGTAATATTTAAAGAAACGTCAAAATATTTTTAGAGTAATATATAAAGTAACGTAAAATATTTAAATTAATATATTAAGAAACGTAAAATATTTAAAGTAATATATAAAAAAAACGTCAAAATATAAAGGATTTAAAAATAATAATAATAATAACCAAACGGAAGAAGTCAAAATAATGAAAATAAGTTAAAGAAATCAAAATGGAACAAGAAAGAAAAAGGGAGAAATAAAAATAAAAAGGGAAAGGGAGAAATAAAAAGGGAAAGGGAGAAATAAAAAGGGAAAGGGAGAAATAAAAATAAAAAGGGAAAGGGAGAAATAAAAATAAAAAGGGAAAGGGAGGAACAAAAATAAAAAGGGAAAGGGAGAAATAAAAATAAAAAAGTAAAAGGAAGAAATAAAAATAAAAAAGTAAAAGGAAAATAAAAATAAAAAAGTAAAAGATAAATAAAAAAGGAAAATAAAAATAAAAAAAACAAAAGATAAATATAAAAGGAAGTAATAAAGAGAAATAAAAAAGGAAGTAATAAAGAGAATTAAAAAGGAAGTAATAAAGAGAAATAAAAAGGAAATAATAAAGAGAAATAATAAAGGAAGTAAGAAAGAGAAATAGTAAAGGAAATAAGAAAGAGAAATAAAAAATAAAGAGATAGTAATAAAAATAAAGTAAGAGAGAATAATAAAGTTAAAGTTATAAATTAAAATGAATAAAGAAAGTAAAAGTGAGAAATCGAAATGAATAAATAAAGTAAAAATAATATAAAGATGGAGAAAGAATTTAAAAATGATCCAACAAAATAAGAGGAACATATTTAGAGTTAAATACTGAGGGGAAGGCACATCATGAAGAAACGGAGAAAAGGTATTTCAGAAAATTAAATAAGATGAAGTGATGAAAAATTTTTATATAGAATATGGTAATGCAAATTGAAAAAATTGAATCATTTGAAGAGAAATAGTAAAAGGGAGAAAAAGGATTCAAAGGACTTAAATAACACAGCCTAGCAAAATTTGAACCATAATCTTTTCTTTAATCTTTTTTTATTATTATTTAGCACCACGTCTTACCAACCATTCGGGTTATACGCTTTATTTAAGTACTATTTACGCTAATGGATTAGGAATTGGGAAGGTTGAATTAAAGGAAGTCAACCCACATTTACTTGGAGGGAGACTGGAAAACCATTTAGGAAAAACCACCCCCAGTTCACCTGACCGAGATTTGAACTTTTATCTCCCCGTCCTCAACAGTCGAGCTTAACACGACTAGCGCGTTAGCCAACTACGCCACCGAGGTGGGTTTTTCTTTGATAATAAACACCAACGTTTGAATGAACACGATATTAAATGTATAAGATATTCACATGGTAATTTAAAAATCCGTTACATATATCACCACTATAAAGAATTAGTACTTTAGTTGAATGTTTATATTAGTATATAATATATAATGCAATATGTTTTAATTTGTAACTGATGGAGGGAGGTGGCTGGAGAGGGTAGTAGAATAATATAGTCATAATTCCTTTCAAGGTAATTTGTTGGCAGGGAGGAGAGAAATAAAGAAACGTAAAACCTTAAAGTCATTCATAGGATAATTAACAAAGTTTGAAAACAATAGCAATCTTAGTGGATATCGACTAAATACCATCAGTTTTATTGCCTGAGCCGGGGTATCAACTTTATAGTCACACGTATCGAGAAGATTCTAGTTAATGATTCAATTTTATTAACAGCGGACATTTTTAACATTTTATAAAAAAAATACAATTTTTTTATGCTACTGACAAAAAATAAGATTTATCAAAAATTAAATTTGTAGATCACGAGACCTGTGGTATGAATACGCATGAAAGTAGATCCATAAACATTATCTGTCAAATATTTTCATTTGTAAAAAAAAAAAAAGTGTTATAAGCAGGGACAAATACCATTTGTCATTACAAATTGTTAAGTGGCAGCTTCTCGTCACATTCTAGTGCGGCCCGAACATTCTAGTGGTCGTACCTGGTCTTCAGTGGAAGCAATGTAATTGTAGATGAGCTGATAGGACAACTGATTGTTGTCGTAGAATTGTGGGAACAGCATCTGTCCCTGGTTCCATTCTTGCTCCCCGATAAGGAACATTATGTCCTCTCCTTCAGATGGGAGTGGTTCCGCGTCTGGGATGAATCTGTTGGTAGATTTACACGAGCTTTTCAACAACTTATTAGCTGAGGTTTGGTTCGTTGAGAATTTTGTTTAGAAGAGGAATTGATGGAAGGTATGTTTTTATGTACAGTACATAACTATATATATATATATGAATATGGATGGTAGGGATTTGCAGTATTATTTCAGTTTTTATAGTAACGTTTTTTTAGTAAGATAGATAAAATATTTATCCAATTAAAATTTCCTCTACATGTTGATATTAACAGTTCTTGAAACTGAGTCAAGAGTATCTTAAAATTAGATTAAAACTTTTCTCTTAATAAAGTTCATCATCAATGTCTAATATTATCGTGACAAATATCCAAAGATGTTTTAGAAGATTATGAGTGAAAAATTAAATAATTTATTTTAAAACTGAAACTTATATTTGATTTATTTTGCCGAAACAAAATTGTTTGCTATACAAACTGAAAAAATACTCTCCTTTTCTCCCGTAACTCTATCAACCCACCGTTAGCCGAGGAAAGGAAGTTACCAAGAGTTATTGTGTTGAGAATAGTGGTCCTTACAGAAGCCCATACACAATAAAACAAATCTGCGCTAACAACTGGTGCGCGTTACACAACAAATGATACGAAATACAGGATTGTGCAAACGTCAGTCAGTTGAGTTGCAGAGATCAAAGTCATAAAGGGCATGCTTATACATCGTTATTACTCGTGCCTAAAATTAAAATAATGGCAGAGGCTGATATGAAATTTCTTTGGTTGTTTCAATAAGTACGTTAGAGCTTATATATTACCATTATTGTGGTCAATTCACATTTCAATTTTGACTTACAAAGTAATAGAAGATCCTGGTACACAAGTATAAAGTTTATACAGTAATATTTACTTGATGGAGTAAACGTCATCATAGAACCAAATGAACAAATGAAAGTTTAACCTCAAATCAACAACTGTTAAGCAACAGCACCTAAACAAACACACATATAGTAACAACTGTTGTCCACCTTACAGTTATAAATTCAAACTTTGTTGGAACACATACAGCCTACCCATACAAGTCCAATATCTTAGCAAAACCGAGTTAACTGACCAAATTGTTTGATAGTGAAAGGGGTCTTTGAAATATACGTAAAAAAATTCAAATCTTTTTTAAACACTTCTGCATTTTACTTTCCTTTAAGAAATAAGTCAAACTTTAATCAAGTCATTTAATGAATTATAAATTATTACAGAGTTGTATATTTAAATGAATGAACCGCGTTTCATTTCTCGGGAAACATCCCAAATAGTCATATATTTTGCTTTATTTTGGTGAATATTTTAATCAAATTAAAAAAAGTATCTGTGCTCATGCGGATTTCATATCAAACATTCTCGTAATTATTTGTTTTACTTGGTTACTAATATTGTTTTTATTTAAATGATATGGATTGTATAGTTAAAAGTTAGTTGACATTTTATAAAAAAAAAATTTTTTTGACACAATTCTAACAGAACAAAAGAGTTGATGTTTGACAATATTTTTCTAATTGAGATATGAAGTGTAGAATAAAACTGTATTTAAAATAATATGACAATTAGAAATTTGAAATAAATCAACGTTATAAAATTATTTGTAAAGTTTTACCAATGGTTAAAAATTGAAACTATATAAATTTAGTATTTTCAAAATCCTTCAGAATATTTACTATGTTATGAATTATGATTTAAAAGTATCACCCCATTGGTATACTTTAGTTATAAAAATTATATCATTGAGGTATGTCAGGAACAATATTTAAATATTTAATTAAAATGACACGAAAATTAAAAAATCATAAATTTATAAACACAATAAATGTTGATCATCTAATAAATGGTCAAATAGGAAAAAAAAGACTCGCATATCATGAAGTGATAATTAATATTAAGAATATATTTTCATAAATATTTGCTTTAAAATGGTGGAATAACTAATACAGTCAAAAACACAATCCAAAAATATCATTTTCAACAATAGCAAGATCAAAAAACATTTAATAATAGCCTAAATATAAATAACCAATATAATATATTTGTGATTTATAAACTGACTTGCGAATGTAATAAAATGTATGTAGCCCAGACCAGTCAGTTGAGGGTCTGTTATAAAAAGCACATTTTTGATATCGAATCTGACAAAAAAATCTATTCTTTTAGAATATTTAAAAAGATCTAACAACCAACAAAAACCTATCAACCCATGTATGAATCTTCTTTAGCAATTCCACAAAGGAAAAAACTAAACACAACTGAGAATTCTTTATTGCTTTATTAAAAGACGAAAATGTAATTGATAAAATGTTATAATTTGAAAACCCAACCATTTTTAATAAAATAAATTATTTACCTAAACAAAAAAAAATCTTATAATTTAATAAATTCCACCTGTTCATGTACTTCATTTTACCTTTCACTTATTCCCATTATTTCCACCCTCCCTTCCAGCGTAGAAAAAATACCTGATCGGACCAGTGTCAAGAAGATATAAAACCTTTACTCTCATCCTTCCACTTTTCCATCTTTCTATCTGCAATAATTATTTTCAATAACTTTTTATTCATTTCAACACTCCACACGTAAACCAATGTTAACCATGGTATATATTCTTATCAAACTTTATAGTATTTTCCAGTTCTTTCCTACAATATATTATAAATAAACCTTAAATATGGAGACTCCCATTGAGTTTAACAATCATGATGTAAGCAATAACATCTGTGCTTCGAAGATACGTTAGTTTGACCATTCAAGTTTAAATCTCATATTAATCAAATTTATTCATTATACATTATACCAATTACACTAATTAATTATACTCAACGTATACATTTTATAAAACCTATTCCTCCTTTATTTTTTGTCATTTAGAATCCTGATATTATAATATACTGGAACATGTCGACGGTTAAAATCAAACTGCTGGTTTTTGCCAATGTTTAACATCAACGAGGAGGGGACTGTTAGCAATATGAGACTTTATATTCCTCAATTTTAAAGAAAATATCTATGAAAACATATTATTAATATTAGTTATTACTTTATGATTTACTAATTTTTTCTATTTTGTTAATTGACTATTAATTAATAAACTTTTGTTTAATTATAATTGTTCATCAACATTTATTGGTGTTTATAAATTCATGAGTTTTTAATTAACATATCAGTTTAATTAAATATTGTATATATTGTTTCTGACATGCCTCAATTATAAATTTTTAATGTCTAAAGTGTAACAATGGGGTTATACTTTTAAAGAATTTAAAATTTATTCATTTATTCATTTTAAATCATATTAATTATTCTAATGATTTTGAAATTACCAAATTTTTATACTTACAATTTTCAACCATTAGTCAAACTTTACAAATAATTATATAACGTTCATTTATTTAAAATTTCTAATTGTCATTGTATTTAAAATTATTTTTAATCAACACTTTATATTTCAATTAGAAAAGTATTGTCTAACAGCCACTAATATCAACATATGTTTTGTTAGAATTAGGTCAAATTCTTTTTATAACTGTCATCATCATTTAGATAAATACAATATTAGCATAATCTTTTTTCAAGTTTTATTTCTTCTTAGTATAAATGTATTTAGTTTAACTTTAAATAAATTATTATATATAATAACCTTTTGGGAGTAATTTTATCGTATTATAATATGTATATTGGAGAAATTTAACTTGAAATATTGTAAATACAAATATTAATTTGTATTATTTATAGAGCTCTAGTGAAACGTTAATTTTAATTTCTCTCAACCACAACGAGAGAAAAAAATGTAATCGTCAAAAGTTTTTAACTCTAGATTTTGATAAATGTTTGTGGTTTTATAACCTCTTGATGACCCTCTTAAACCAAAATGTAGTTTTCATGATGCCATCTGTCTGTACCTCGGGTTAAGGTCGAAACTATTTTACCGATTGGACTAAAACTTGGTATATGGGGTTATCATAAGGTCTCCACGAGGTATTTTTGGAATTTAATGTCAAAGTCTAATTTAGGGTAGAAAGAAAAAAGGATCAATTTTATCGAAATTCAATAATGATTTTGATGAAATTTTATATCTAATGTCTGGGCTTTGTTTATCAAAATAAACAACATGGCTGCTCTCATTTTCTCAATGAAAATGACTTAGAGTGTACTTAACATTTGAGAAATCTTCCAATATTAATCATTTCTCAGCAACTATTTCATATACGAAATAACTTGCCTTTGTAAAGTGTTTAAACTATTAAAGATAAAAATCTTTTGTTTAACTATGATTTTATAAAATCAATATTCTCTGAGATATAATCAACTATATATACTTATTTTATTCAAGTCTTTGAAAATGAATTTAGCTCCTATGCACTTTGGTAACAAATATATTTCTCTTTTCCCAATTTTTCTGTAAAATTGTTCCTAGTTCTTAATGCCATTGAGTAAGTAACAGTTTATATTACTCTATTTTAAAATAAAAGTGAGAGAAAGTTTGTGTTATGCACTGTAAGATTTATATCATTCTTATTACCAACTATTTAAACAATATGATTACGTAACTACTTACGCAGCGCTGCATATCGGCTTCTTGTAACACTCAAATATTGATGTGGTCGCCGGGCGAAGACCTGGGAACACAGGAGCAGGTCCTGTCAGAGAGACAGCTTTTAAATTCATAATAAAATCCAATGATGAATTCAGACTTTGTAGGTTAACTTTTGGTGGAATCGAAGGGGACACACCTCGTTTAAAGCTTTCCGTACCCTCTAGTGTTGGTTCCACTCCCATCAACGCCCTTTGTGGGGTGTTTACAGATTCTCGCTGCATGGGGAACACCATCGCAGCAGATCGCCCGATATGTTCAATCTGAACGTTATCAACTTCTTTACGGTTCGTGTGTAAGTCGATCGCTGAATTTGGGTCATAACATTTCAATGTATTGGTATTTAATAATCCTGGACCTTTGTTCGAGTCCACCATCAATGGCTGCACATCACTTTGTAATGAAATGTTGTTACTAAATGGGCTGGTTTTATGCAAACTCATCGCAATCGGCTGATGAAGTTTAGTATCCACCAGAGAAGTGTGGTTCTCGAATTGTTTTAAACAGTTCTCTTCTCGCCTGTTGAAAGCATAAACCTCCTGGTCAGCCATTGCATCTTCGTAGCGGGCCACGAAGGGTGGGTGAGATTGCGTTGGAGCAAACAAAGGAGTCGACCAGCTCATATAGGGGTAAGATCTGATTGGACCCTGCATCTGGTTGGTCGAGAATGTCATGGGCACGTACTCTTGGATATACGACGAAGGTTCGTGGTTGAAACCAATCTGTTGATTGTTTTCTGTAGGTAATATTTGGCTCTGAATCTG